>JASVEL010009999.1:0-48951 GCA_032618575.1 Nicotiana noctiflora
AGAACATAGAAGTAAACAATAAATTATATTTTCGTCCGTCATCCGCGTACTTTGCCAGGCATTGCCAGGTGTAGGGGAGCATAGTGGAATGTATTTGAAATACGAGGGAGCATTGCGCAAAAATTGAAAAAGAAGTGACTGCTTAGGCATAAGGATGTCAATGGCGAATGTTTCTTTCTTTACAACTCAATGTATCAGTGATCAACCGGCTTTTACAAGGTTTCTCTCTCATCCATGATCTGTTCTATTTTTCCCGTAATAATGCGTATCTCATTCATATTTCTTAGCTAAAAAAAGTTAGTTATATATAAATATACAGCCAGAAGTTCTTCGTTGAAGCTTGCTGGGTCTTGTACAGTGATTTCGCATACATTTTTAATTCTGATCTTTCGAAATTCGCCTATTGTGATATTTTTTTCAAAATTGACAAGTGATTGGCTTCTCCTCTCCAAGGAAAACTGAAGTCGAAATTAACATTTGGGGTTTTTTGTACTTTGTTCAGCAGGGTCTTGAATTGAAGGCACATACATATATATCCTTTAAAATTTGGGAAATACCGATGAAAGTTTGGAGTTTGACAAAACAGAAAAAAAAAACAGTGAAATAGAAGATTGAAGGCTGGGTGCGAATCAGTCTCGGGGGAGACCGTCATCGGACGGTGGTTCGGGAATATGGTATTTCCTGCGCCCTAGTCCACCACAGCCTTATTCTCTCCAATACCTTCCTCAAATGGATTTTGTCAACCGCCACGCCACTGACCACCACCAACCTCCAACTTCTGAATCCACCACATCCACCTCCTCCTCCTCTTCTGCTCCACCATCCTCCTCTCACGCCCATAGCTCCGAAGAGCCTGAGTACTTGGCTCGTTACATGGTTGTCAAACACTCCTGGCGAGGTCGATACAAAAGGATATTTTGCATTTCAAATTTCACTTTGATTACACTGGATCCCGGTACATTATCAGTCACTAACTCATACGATGTTGGGAGTGATTATGATGGTGCGGCCCCTATTATTGGGAGAGATGACAATTCAAACGAGTTTACCATAAGTGTGAGGACTGATGGCCGCGGCAAGTTCAAGGCTATGAAGTTCTCTTCCAAGTATAGAGCAAGCATTTTGACTGAGTTGCATAGAATTAGGTGGAACAAGCTTGGAGTGGTTGCAGAGTTCCCTGTTTTGCATCTAAGGAGGAGGACTTCTGAGTGGGTTCCTTTTGTAAGTGCTTTTTTCCCTTGTGTGATATTAATAACTAGCAGCAGTCTTATAATATTAGCTGCAGATACTTGTTTCTGTGATGGATGCCTTTTCTTTTAACTTCTTCTTAAGTATGATTATAAAGCGAGAATCATACAGGGAGCACTGGTATTAGTTAAAACAAAGTGTTCCCTATCAGAATGTACTTACCGCCAAATGTTGTTAAAACACCAAGTTTGAGTTGATACAGGAACAGTGAGATTGGTAGTGAGGACATGATGCTTCAATTCTTCTTCAATATATCTTTTGTAATATTTGGCTGCAAGTGTCTTTTATTAAGGTGGGAAGCCCCGGAAAGTACATGTAGACAGATTATTTGCTTTATGATATTTGTTTTTTGATAAGAATAATTCCTTTTAGTTTTGAGTCGTCGGAGAGTTTTTAATTTTGCAACAACTAATCGATTTTACTGTTTCTGTCTCTAATTGTCCCTATATGTTGGGCTTAGCTAAGAAAGCAGACTAAGGTACTTGGATTTAGTTGAGAACAAAATTGGATTGAATGATTATGATGAGTAGTTGGGCTTAAGGATTCATAACTTTATCTTCATATAGGCTATTTCAATTCACTACTATTTATCAACTGGGACAACTATTACTTCTATGAGAATGGGGATTTGAGTGGGTAACTGTTTGTCATAAGATGAGATGGGTTAAGTTTAGGTGCAACTAACATATCCTAGGATGCAAGCAGCAACATGCCCTTCATGTATAAAGTAGATATCTTGCTTTACGCTTACAGGTCAAGCCTATTAATTTGTAGGCCGTGGTCACTTTCTATATCTTGATGCTACTGTTCGATTTTTTTTTTCTTTGTGTGTGCGTGCACACTCTTTCTTTGTCGTCACCTGGTTCTCTTTTGGTCACTCTCCTTCTCATTATGTGGAAAGCTTACAAGCTATTTTGAGAAGGAAAAATTATTGCCTAAAACGAGAAACCGAGAAGGAGATAATATGATTAAAGTAAAAGGACTGACATAGAAATTTCTATATACAAGGTATTCCATTTTCTTTAATTTGACCCTACTTGTTATTTGATTTTAGAATTCATTGTATTTGTCCCGAATTTTTCCGTCGATTTTGGTCAAAGTACCTAAAATTGGTTGACTAGATCCGATAAGGATCCCACACCCACACTCATATCATATCAACGTGGGTGCGGCATTGAAAGTAAAGAGTCCGAGCAACTTAGGTTCCTTTGGATGGACTCCAATTAGTTTTTTTTTTTGTGTGTGTATATATATATATGTATATATATACACATTTGATCGTGCTCTAATTCTTTGTTGCATGGACTTGAATCTGGCGCTGTTAATCTCTTGCTTGTAATATTTTCCTAACCATCTAGCTGGTTTGTCGAGGAATAGGCATGTTACTTAACTGTTGGCCTTTGATGTAGTAGGAGTGGATCCACTTGCCCCAGAGTTTGTCCTGCTTATGTTCCAAATCCCAACATACTTTTACTATAGCTATCTTGTTCCATATCTTGAGATTGGTTAGATTAAATCCACAGGCAGATTCTGGTAAACACATTTGCTCTCAAGCTACCGGTGCTTTTTTAGTTATAGTATTGGACCTTGACTAGATGTAACTTCTAAAGTAAGCATCCATGGTCTTAGTTACCCTAGCAGGCAATGAAAATTGCTGGGACCACTAGGCTTGGATTCCAAATATCACATGCTTCATTAGTTGAATCCTCCCGTGTAAGTCAACTTCTTAGCAGTCCATGATGAAATGCTTGCTACAAAATTCTCTATGAGGGGATGCCATTGAATCAAAGACCACTTTATAGTAGCTAATGGTATCCCAAACATCTAAATGACGAGTCCCCTTGAGAGTAACCAAGTTGCTGGAGGATCTCAAGCCTTACAGTAGGTTTAACACCACTAAAATACACACAACTTTTTGATAGATTTCCATGTAAACCTGAAGCCTTAGAAAATTGTATGAACTTCTTATGTAGCAGCTTTACAAGACATAAGGTCATCTCTTGCAAAAAGCAGTAGATCATCAGCAAAACTAGGCGGAGTAATTCTCAGGTTTGCACATTTAGGATGGTATTTTAATTCCATCTCTATTGCGAGGTTCATTTAGATTTCTACTCAGGTATTCTATTGCAAGTTCATGTTTCATTTTTTTTAATTATCGTGGTGATACTAATATTGTCCCCTTTTGTCTTTTTGTTTTCTTGAGCCAAGGGTCTTTCGAAAACAAACTCTCTACTCCTTTGGGGTAGGGGTAAGGTCTGAGTACACACTACCTCGAGTGGGATTTTACTGGGTTGTTGTTGTTGTTATTCTATTGCAAGTTCAAACAAGAGTGGGGACATTGGGTCACTCGGTCTTAACCCTCTAGCTGCATCAAAACCATCTGGCTTCCCATTGATAACTATAGAGCAGTTGACAATTTTGATGCATATCCTAGCCGTTCCCAAACTTGTTCAACAACTGAGTCATATGCCTTCTGCATGTCCACTTTAATCATGCACCTAGGAGAGATTTGTTTTCTTGCATATGCTTTAACCATCTCATGAGCCAATATCACATTATGAGCTAATTTCCTACCGGGATAATTCCATCTTGTGTTTCACTAACAACAAATGCAATTATCTTCCAAATTCTTTCCGCGAATACCTTAGCTTCTAGTTTATATAATACTGTACAACATGCTATCTACGTTGCGCGGACTCTTCATTTTACTTAGCGCACTCGTGTTGACACGACATTGGTACTAGTAAATGTGTGGGATTTGTACCGGGTTTGGTCAATTGAGATCGGGTACTTTGACCACAATCCACAACACATTTGAGGAAAAATAAAAAATGAAAAATGAAAGATTGTACTAGTGCTATTGCCTACAACTTGAGAAATTCTCAAAATGAATGATTGAATTATTGGCTGCATTCCACAACCTACAATTAAGTTTAGGATATTTTTATAGACCGTCCTTTAGAATTTTGAGCTAATTTTAGCAGAATCCCCACACTCGTATCCGTACTTGGATCCATACCTCCGATTCATAATGTTTATATTATAAGAGATCCGACCTCTAGATTCGCACCCAGATCGAACGCCTGCACCCAAGTCCGAGCAACATAGCATGCTATAGGTCTATATTCCTTGAGTGTAGTAGGGTTAAAGGTTTTAGAAATTAAAGTAATAGCTCTACAATTTATAGCTATGTACATCTAATGAATGGCTTTCTTCTGTCTCCTCATGGATCCGACTATTAGGTTTGTGGTCCGTGCCTATATTAACTCTTCTCCATTTGCGAACATTTAAGAAGTCAACTCTTGGTTCTTTGATTGCCAGTTCTAAAAAAATCCAGGACTGCAGCACACACTTACTTCTGCTTTAATTATATGCCATGTCTTCTTGAAGAAAATTGCATTGTACCCATCCACACCTGGGTCTTTGTCATCACCTATAAAGCAAAGACCTTCATATACTTCTCTCTCTGTCATATCTTTACACAATTCAAGCTACCGCTGATGTGATAATGTTGGTCCTTGCTTCATGACTTCTCCCTCTGTCATATCTTTACACAATTCAAGCTACTGCTGATGTGATAATGTTGGTCCTTGCTTCATGACTTCCCTGTTAACAGCTGGAAAAGTAAGTGCAAACAGATCCCATTAATGATTTATAGAACATGATGATTTCTTCTCTACTGTCTTCGCTGTCAGTCAATCTACCTCCATTTAATGCTTGAGTTCCACAATGTGTTTGTGCTGCTTTTTTCTCCTTCATCACAACTGAGAAGTATTTATTGTTGGAGTCTCCTAGCTTTATCTGGTTAAACCTTGCTTTCTTCTTCAAGATACGTTCCTCTATCATAGACCACCTTTCTAGTTGTAGTAAAGCTTCTTTCTCCTGTGTAGCCAGCTCATCAGTGTATTGCTGTTGTATTTGTATCTGCAGTCTCCTTAAGTCAGCTCTAGTATTATCAATCTTCTGACTCATGCTTTTGAATTCATCATTGTTCAACTTCCTCAGATGTGTTCTTAATAACTTCAATTTTACCTAGACAGTTTTGGTCTTCCCATAAGATAGCTTGTTAGCCCATTCCCTTTCCACAATATGCAAGAATTGTGGATGGTCAGCCCATACATTAAAGAACTTGAACGGAACCTTAAAACTCTGTTGACCATCAACAAATGATTGAAACATTGGTGAGTGATCACATATGAAAGGCCCCATACATTAAAGAACTTGAACGGAACATTAAAACTCTGTTGACCATCAACAAAGGATTGAAATATTGGTGAGTGATCAGATATGAAAGACCCCATACTTAGTAATAACATTACCATACATAACCATAATTCGTCATTCCCCAATGATCTACCAGCCTAGTATACGCTGTATTTCCACCAGCTTACTTGTTGGACCATGTGTAATACTCTCCTCACCATAGTAGTTCGTCGAGCAGTAGTCCATGAATGCAGTCAGAGAAGTCTTCAATTTCTGCATAGGACACGAGGGTATAGTAATGCATTGAAATACCGGTTAACCATTGTTTTGTAATCTGACTTGCCATAATATTCAGATTTACCCACAATTCTCTCCTTTGTTCCACTGTATTGAAGCCATACACTATGGTCAGCCAATCTATACCACATTATCTTCCTTTAATCTGACATTTGCATGTATGGAGCCTCGTTTCTGACCACAGCTACATCAAACAGCCTGTTATTCCAGTTAAACCTGATTCTTCTGTTAACGGGGGCCTTGCTATAATTGTTTACCATTTCTCATCCAGGTGCTATGCTACTGGCTATATTTATAGCCTTATTTTCCTTAACTCTAGTTTCTAACAAGCCTGCCAGAGCAATGTTATTGACTTCAAAAACTTCTTCTACTCTTTTTGTTTATATCTCTTATTGATGCCCCTTATGTTCCAAATCACCCAAGTCATTGATTAAGAGGATCCTCCACCATGATCTGGTGGTTCTGTCTTCTCAATTACACGTACCGCAATTTGTAAAGCCTCAAAACCATACACTCCTAGTTAGTTCAGTGATCACAACTTTCCCTCTCTTAGGAATGTTGTGGGTTGGCTTCATTTGCCCCTTTCCCCTGCTGTCCTCTCTGTATCTGTTTATGATTTGTTGCATCTCTAGTGAGTTGTCCCTATCATGTTCTTGACTTTGCTTCACTGGCTGATGTATTTGGTTTAATTCACTTGTTGTTGTTGAAATATCACCCTGTTAAACATTTACTTCTTTTGATCTCCATTCTTGCACAACTCTTCTTGGTCTTCTCCTTCTTCGTTGTTGGCCAAAATGTCTGTTCTTATCCTGCTCATTCATTTTTTGCACAGTTATGCCCTATGCTTATACATTTACTACTGTTAGCTTTCGCTTTCACCATGTTTCAAGGAACTAGTGGCAGATGCTTATATGCTTTCATTGTCACAATATTTCTAGTCCCGATCTCTGTTGCTAACAACCTAATGCTCCTTATGCGTTGGCATCATTAATATGATCTGCTTTACTATTTTATATGTTTGCTTTTTCCATTTTAACTTGATAAGTCAAGTAATGTATACACCAACTCTGGAATGTGTATATGACAGAGAGTCTACTGGTTTTATTCCTCTCCCTTCTCCTCTTTTCCTCCCAACCCCCTGCCCCATAACAAAAGCAGGCAATGATAATTTTCCCTTTTCTGTTTGGGGGTGCAGAAGTTGAAAGTTACTTATATAGGTGTTGAGCTTATTGAATCAAAATCTGGAGAACTTCGTTGGTGCTTGGACTTTAGAGATATGGGCTCTCCTTCCATTATCCTTCTATCTGACCCTTATGGAAAGAAAAATACAGATTCCGGAGGTTTTGTTCTTTGCCCGCTTTATGGAAGAAAATCTAAAGCTTTCCAAGCTGCTTCGGGAACTACAAACGCTGCCATCATATCAAATCTGGTAATGAAGTTGTCCTTTTTCTTTCTGATAGTGGTAAAAGTAATGAAAATGTCCTTGTATTACTCTCCAAGTCATTAACTTTTGGCCCTGGAATCAGGATGACTCTCATCTAGTGAGACTTCACTTTCTGAACCATGAGTCATTTGCATGCTATAATCGTATTCTTATGATGTTTAATTTGCTACATCTTTTTGATCAGACTAAAACTGCGACATCCATGGTGGGTGTGGGATTAACTGTCGACAATTCTCAAGCAGTGACCTTATCTGAGTACATAAATAGGAGAGGTATCTCTTGAGAGAAGAATTATATATTTACTCACTTTCTTCTTGTGATATTCTTGTAATCACACAGTGTCATATCCTATTTGTTTGACTACATTGATGTTAAAATTCAGCAAAAGAGGCTGTTGGGGCAGATGAAACTCCTTGTGGTGCTTGGTTAGTAACAAGATTGCGCTCAGCTGCTCGGGGAACTCTGAATACTCCAGGAGTAAGTATGTCTATTGGCCCAAAAGGGGGCCTTGGAGAACATGGCGATGCGGTATCTCGTCAACTCATTCTCACTAAGGTCTCACTTGTGGAAAGACGACCTGAGAACTATGAAGTAAGCTGGATATTGTTTTCTTTTTCAGGCATTTTAATTTTGATACGCTTCTCCTTTCTCATACAAATCTTTGTTCTTAATCCCTCATAATAGAAAAAATCTTTTCTATTATTTGAAGAGTTTGCATCTTGCTTGGTCCAATGGCATTCTGAAAGAACGCAACAAACATATCAAATTATCTAATCAAGCTCTTTTCAGAGAATTCCTAATACCCGGTGTTGCATTTGTTGACACAGATGTTTTACTTATTGTCATTCTCTCGTGGACCAAATACCATATCATGAGAGGCTATCCTGGATGCATTCCCCTACTTCAGTTTGTCCTCTTTGGCCATGATGTGTCGGAAAATTGCATTACATTTGGTTTAAAATATCAGTTATTTTTGTAGCAGGTACCCGGTGGAATAGTCTTGTGCAGGCTGGCCTGGACTGTTATCCAAAAAAAGAAAAAAGGAAAAAATCATTAGTTCTTTTGGTTCATCGTTCTATTGTCCTTGTATAATTTGAACTTCTCAAAAACTTTTACTGGGTAAGGTGTTCTTTCATGCAAACTTTTCTGGGACTTTTCCAAGAAGGGATAATGGTTAATATGGAATCAGAGATTTTAAATTAGATGGTGAATCCCTGCTTTTTACTATATCCGGGATGGAAACCTGGACATCTGCAAACAATTGGTGTTTTCTTATTAGTTATTGCTTTATTTTTTTTTTTTTGATAAGGTAAATTGTATTAAATTAGTTATTGCTTTATGAACATGCTTTGATGTCCGGAAACTGAGGAGAGGTTTTTCTGGGTTAACATGAAGTATGTCTAGCAAGGTATATGTTGCATACGAAAAGACAAGGGTGGCACAAGTGTCTCTCTCTATCTCTTCTAAATTTTAAATAGGACATACTACATAGCAGGACATGGAAAAGCTATTATATATCTGTGGTTAATACATTCTGTATATTCATTAAAAATTTTAGATTGAATATTTATCCTTTCTAATCAATCAAGCTAAAAGGCAAAAACATAGTAATTCTTAAAAGTTCAATATTAGCAGTATATATACACTAAAGTGACTTCATAATTTTCATTATAAAATTATCTATGTAGTTTTATGGCATGTCTAAGAGGTGTTGGTTATGGACATGATGGTTCAATATGAGCGGTAGCTTTCGAGATATACTACAGGATTATCACTGAGTGGTGGTCAGATCGTAGTTGTATGGGGCTGAGTGTTGGTCAGTCAAGATCGCTCATGTCCAGAAGATAAGATAGCAGAGATGGGGATGTTGAGATGGATGTGCGGGCACACCAGGTTAGATAGGATCAGAAATGAGGTTATTCACGACAAGGTGGGTGTGGCCCCCTATTGAGGACAAGATGCTGGAAGCATTACTTAGGTGGTTTGGTCATTGCGGAGGAGCACAGACGCCTTAGTGAGGAGGTGTGAGTGGTTGACGTTGGAGGGCCTACGGAGAGGTAGAGGTAGGCAAGACATGGCACAACTTCAGCTGACCGAGTCCCGAGGACATGACCCTTGATAATATGGAGGTCGAGGATTATGGTAGTAGAGTAGGTAGTCTAGAGTGTTCATAACAGTAGTATTGGCACACGTTCTCCCTTTCTGTTGGTAGTAGGTTTTTATGCCTAAACGTTGTTTTCTTTCATTGTTGATCACCTTACTGTATGTTGTTTTCATTCTGCTTTTATATGGCTTTTTGGTACTGTCCCTTCTTGTGTATATTTTCATTAATGTGGTGCTTATACTTTCCTGAGTTACCCTGTATCCGCACAAGGTAGGGGTAAGGTCTGCGTACACACTGCCCTCCCTAGATCCTACGGTGTGGGATACTGGGTATGTTGTTGTTGTTGTTGTAATTATCACTAAGTTACATTCACCTAGTTTCCCCAACCTTAGCACTAGGAGGAGGGGACAAATCTGTATCCTTCTTGATCTCCTATTTTAGGAATTTGTATGATTCTTGTTTTTGTTTGATTCAATGTGAAAAGCTATTAATACTTTCTAGTGAATGCTTGCAGGCTGTAATTGTGCGTCCTCTATCTGCTGTTGGTGCTCTTGTTCGATTTGCTGAGGAGCCCCAAATGTTTGCTATCGAGTTTAATGATGGATGCCCAATTCATGTGTGTCTTTATGGCTTTGCTGGAGGTCAATTTTGTTTGTTTACTTGTTACTTGTTTGGTTAGGATTTTAGTTTTATGTTTCTTTTACTTCAGGTCTATGCTAGCACTTCTCGTGATAACTTACTTGCAGCAGTTCGTGATGTCTTGCAAACAGAAGTAAGTGGACATGCTCTTCTTGGTCACTAACAATTTTTTCTCCTTTTCAAGGGGTTGGATTGAGTGCATTCTCTGCTCCATACACATTTAGGCATCACTGAATGCTTGGATTTTTTGAAATTGTATTGCTTTAGAAATCTGGTTTATATGGTGGTTTTGTTTTTTGTAGTGCCAGTGTCCCATCCCGGTGCTACCAAGGCTAACAATGCCTGGTCATCGAATCGATCCGCCATGTGGCAGATTTCACTTAAAATTTCCTGCTTCACAACAACCTGTTGCTGATTTGGAAACTGCAACTCTGCATTTGAAACACTTGGCAGTAGCCGCTAAAGATGCTGTGGCCGAGGGAGGATCCATTCCTGGATCAAGAGCAAAATTATGGCGGCGGATACGAGAATTTAATGCATGTATTCCATATGGTGGAGTACCTTCTGGTATTGAAGTACCTGAGGTGACATTGATGGCTTTGATTACAATGCTTCCAGCTGCTCCCAATCTCCCACCAGAGTCACCACCACTTCCCCCGCCGTCTCCTAAAGCTGCTGCTACAGTGATGGGTTTCATTGCTTGTTTGCGTAGGTTGCTTTCATCAAGAAGTGCTGCTTCTCATGTGATGTCTTTTCCAGCTGCTGTTGGCCGTATAATGGGTCTATTTAGAAATGGGTCTGAAGGAGTAGCTGGTGAAACTGCAGGCCTTGTGGCGGTACTTATTGGTGGTGGTCCAGGGGAAACTAATATGCAAACAGATACAAAGGGGGAATGGCATGCAACAATAATGCATACCAAGTCTGTGCTGTTTGGTCAACAAAGTAATCTTGTAGTTCTGGTAAATCGGCTAAGGCCTGTATCAGTATCGCCATTTTTGTCAATGTCTATTGTTGAGGTTCTTGAGGCAATGGTATGTGAACCACATGGAGAAACAACCCAGTATACAGTGTTTGTGGAGTTATTACGTCTAGTAGCTGGCTTGCGCCGCCGGTTGTTTGCATTGTTTGGACATCCTGCTGAAAGTGTGCGAGAAACAGTAGCTGTCATTATGCGAACAATTGCTGAAGAAGATGCAGTTGCCGCAGAATCAATGCGTGACGCTGCTTTACGAGATGGTGCACTACTGCGGCATTTGTTGCATGCACTTTACCTTCCAGCTGGTGAGCGACGTGAAGTTAGCAGGCAACTTGTGGCTCTTTGGGCCGACTCTTATCAACCTGCTCTTGATCTGTTATCTAGAGTTTTGCCTCCAGGACTTGTTGCTTATCTGCACACCAGATCCAATGTGGTTCCAGTTGAAGGTGTGACTGACCAGGAAAATTCATTGCTGAGTAGGAGACGTAGACGCTTGCTTCACCAAAGGAGGATTCATCCTGGGAAAGGGATCACACCTCAAGGGCATTCTTTGCCTTCTTCTACTAACTATGAAGTTAGTGAGCAAGCTTCTGGAAGTGCTGTCCCTTTCAGAACTTCTGATGGTTATCAGAGAGCTGATTCAGTTCCTGTACAGGTGCCAACAATGCAATCTTCAGCTGTGAATGCAGGTGAATACTTCCAAGGTGAGCTGTCTGCTGCTGCTGTTCCTCAAACTGATCAGTCGTCAACCATTCCTGCTCTTGACAGTCCTCCGACAAATATACATGACTTGGCTGAATCAAATGTTGCAAATGCTGTGGATTCCGATGTTAGTGCAATTTCCCAGGATACAGGTCTTCCAGCTCCTGCACAGGTAGTGGTCGAAGATGCACCTGTTGGATGTGGAAGGTTGTTATTGAATTGGCCAGAATTTTGGCGAGCTTTCAGTCTTGACCATAACCGTGCTGACTTGATTTGGAATGAGCGGACCAGGCAGGAATTAAGAGAGTCGTTGCAGGCTGAGGTTCATAATCTAGATGTTGAAAAAGAACGCACTGAGGATATTGTTCCTGGCGGTGCAAACAGAGACTCAATAACTGACAAAGAGAGTGCGCCTCAAATATCGTGGAACTACAGCGAGTTTTCTGTTAGATATCCTAGCTTATCAAAAGAAGTTTGCGTAGGCCAATACTATTTGCGTTTACTTCTTGAGAGTGGCACCAGTGGGAGGGCACAAGATTTCCCCCTACGTGACCCTGTTGCTTTTTTCAGAGCCCTCTATCACAGGTTTCTATGTGATGCTGACACTGGGCTTACTGTCGATGGTGCTATTCCTGATGAATTAGGTGCTTCTGATAATTGGTGTGATATGGGAAGATTAGATGGTTTTGGAGGAGGGGGAGGCTCCTCAGTTAGGGAGCTCTGTGCCCGGGCCATGGCAATTGTTTATGAACAACACTACAACACAGTTGGCTCATTTGAAGGCACAGCACACATTACAGTTCTCTTGGACAGGACCGATGATAGAGCTTTACGACACCGTCTTCTTCTTCTTCTAAAGGTGCGTCTCCTTTACCTTTTAAATAACACCACATTTTTTCGTAAAAAGGAAAAGAGGACTGCTTCTTCTAAGTATGAGGAGTAAAAAGTAAAATAGCAAATGATGTTTGTAATCGTAAAATAACACCCTGTCCCCGTAAAAGAAAGAAGTTGCTTCTATTTAGTATAAGGACTAAAGAAAGATGGCAATTGGCAAATGAGGTTTGTTGGGCTAATAATGGGTCCTAGTATGAAAAGATATAAAAAGACCCATTTAAGGGGAGAGCTTCTATCGGTTCCTCGTTTCACTAGAATGATGAAGATTTACACCCTTATTACAGAATCTAGTGTTAATTTGGAAAATATTATAATGAAGTTGAAAAAAATTGGGTATTTGAAGTTGGAGTTGGAAAAGAGCTAAGTTGCTCCGACATGGCAGTTTAGGTGCGTCACCCGTGTCGACATGACACCAGTATGAGTGTGGGTATGGGATCTGTACCGGATCCGGTCAAACAATTTGGGTACTTTTACAGCGACGGACGGAAAAATTCGAGACGAGATACAATTTGATTCCCAAAATCAGAACCAAAACTAGGGTAAATTTGAAAGAAAATAGCATACCTTATCTAGGAAATTAATCATTTACTTATCTACAACTAGAGAATAAAAAAAAATCCACACTTTACAAGCTATAAGTAAGTATTCCACAAAATTTCTCATAATTTAGAGATATTTTTATTTTTTTAAATTATTTTTAGCCGGATTCCCGCACCTGTATCCGTACTAGGATCCGTATTCCCGAATCTTAGAATTTACATCTCGAAGGATCCGACCTCTAGATCCGCACCCGTGTCAGTCACCCGCACCCGTGTCCAAGCTACTTAAGGAAAGAGTACTTGGAAGTTGAAATTGAGTTTGGAAATGAATTTCACTTGGAAAAAAGTTGAAGTTTTGTGATTGAAAATCTTTTTTCACATGAAATACTCCTCAATCCAGCTCTAACTTCAAATTCTCTATTTCAAGCTGAAGTTAAAATAATGGGCAAAATTTTAAAACAACATTGATTTGCAAATAACATATATGCCAAAACGCCTAGCTAATCTCTGTCATTAATGCATGCCTTTCACCTCTTATCTGCCTCAGTTAGGAGTCTTCTGTGCAGTTCCTATATGCTTTGGCTTCCCATGCTCTTGCTGCTTTATTTGAAAACTGGCATTTTTGTTGTGTAACCAGTCTTTGCCACTTTAATATCTAGTAACTCTCCTGCTAATATATTGCCTGTACCTCAGAAATAAGAAGCAAGCAAAAGAATTCCTTTAATGCAGAAGGTTGTTCCACTCAGAAATCAAAGTGGACTGTTTACTATTGTTTTATTTTTTGGTGTAAAAAATACTTTGATGCAGAAGCTGTTATAGATCTTATTGATTTCCTTTAAGAATTGAAAGGGATCTTCTATTTTTTTGTGCACACCTTCTTGGTGCTTTTATTTAAATCTTATACACTTCTCATTCCTCAAAAGAAATTGTTTACCAGTTGATGTATGAGGTGTTCCAATTGAAATGCCTTTTTCTGAAAGGTAACATATATCAGTATTAATAAACTAGTTTCTGAGGCTGAAGGCTAAAATTTCTTCTCCTCTGATCTCGTGTAATAACTGTTCCTCAAACACGCTTTATATTTTGAAAATGGATTTAATGCATAGCAGCTAATGCTCACATGAAACAATTGTTCTCTCTCTCAGCTGTTGTCATATGATATGTGTAGTGAAGAGGGGGGCCATCTTTACCTGTTAGAAATGTTTTCTTAGCAATGTTACCATGCAACAGGAATTATTATGCACCGACTTCGGAACTGTTACTTGAAAATCCAATTAATTGCGGAAAGAGGGTCTCTAGTTAATTTTACATTTATATGTCTGATCAAATTATTATTTGGCAAGAGTCTGAAATTTGAGAATGTTAATTCGTTTTTCAATATTTTCCACCCTGCGCAGGTCTTGATGAAGGTTTTGGCAAACGTAGAGTCATGTGTCTTGGTTGGTGGCTGTGTACTGGCTGTTGATCTACTAACTGTAGTTCATGAAGCTTCAGAAAGAACAACTATACCTCTGCAGTCGAACTTGATTGCTGCTTCTGCGTTTATGGAACCATTAAAAGAGTGGATGTTTCTTGACAAGGATGGTGCACAAGCTGGACCAATGGAGAAGGACGCTATTAGGAGACTCTGGTCAAAAAAGGAAATAGATTGGACCACAAGATGTTGGGCTTCTGGGATGCCAGACTGGAAGAAGTTGCGAGATATTCGTGAGCTTAGGTGGGCTTTGGCTGTCCGAGTTCCTGTTCTCACTCCAACTCAGGTATCACATACTGTCACTTGATACAGTTGAAAACTCGTTCTTCCAATTTCCTGCATCCTGTTTTAACAGTGAATAGAGTTGAAAACAACTTGGAAATTTTGTAACAATTGAACTTAGTGGTTTGAAGTTGATAATGGATCTTCTTTAAGAGAAAAAATATGGTATTTTGCTGTATAAATGTTCATAAATGTTACCTTTTTTACTTGTTAAAATTGTGGTGAATACTTTAGGGCATCTGTTACCTGAAACAGGGATGACATTTTGTAATGGCCTGAATATGGATGATGGATCTCACTGTGGGATTAGCGATTAGGGAAAACATTGCATTCTGAGAAAGTGAATAAATTTTATAATGGCCTGAAAATGGAGGAGGATCAGTTTGGGGCTAGGAGAATTAATTCATGGCTTGATATTTTTTGCTAGTCTTTCACTTAACAAGTTAAGGTACATATTTTATGTTCGCTTGTTTAAGTTTTGCCTAATCAAGGAGGAAACATTCAGGAAGCTTGTTTCTGCACAAATATTTGTCTATGTATGTATGTGTCATTGGGGTTTGAGAATACAGTAACAGTGTCACATTCTTCTAATTGTACTAAACTACTACCTATATGATCACTCAAAATGGTAATGTCATTTCAGGTTGGAGAAGTAGCATTGAGCATATTACATAGCATGGTTGCAGCACACTCGGATATAGATGATGCTGGTGAGATAGTTACGCCAACACCTAGGGTCAAGCGGATCTTATCAAGTCCACGTTGCATTCCGCATATTGCACAGGTTAATGTTTGGTTGTTTTGGTATGCTTTTTTGTAGTAAAAGAGTCCTTGGTGATCATCATCATTATATTTGATGAACAAGGAAGTTTCAGTTTATTGTGTGGACTAGGAGCAACTGGCATCTAGATTATGTTTGCAAAAAGCATTGATGGTGTGAGAAAGCACGGGAGAAAATATTATTTATTAATTAAGATAATGATACACTGAGCCCTATATGTACACAATACATGTCCTACTCCTAATACATATGGGATTAGGGTTATATACTACTATTTACACAATGAAACTAACACTCCCCCTCAAGCTAGTACATATAAATCATATGTACCGAGCTTGTTACATATATAACTAATACGAGGACCAGTGAGGGACTTAGTTGATCATTTGACTTTACAAATTTTGTAGCAATATCTCCTGAGAGTATCTTTTCTCTAACAAAGTGACAGTTAATCTCGATGTGTTTTGTTCTCTCATGGAACACTTGATTTGACGCAATACGAAGAGCAACTTGATTATCACACACAAGTCTCATCTGACTAATCTCACTAAATTTTAGCTCCTTGAGCAACTATTTGATCCAAATTAGCTCACATGTGGCGATAGCCATTGCTCGATATTCTACTTCTGCACTAGACCGAGCAACCACATTCTGTTTCTTGCTCTTCCAAGACATCAAATTTCCTCCTACTAAGACACAATGTCCAGACGTAGAACGTCTATCAGAAGGTGATCCTGCCCAATCAACATCTGAGTATCCAACGATTTGCTCATGGCCTCGATCTTCAAACAATAAGCCTTTGCCTGAAGCTGATTTTATATACCGAAGAATGCGAACAATTGCATCCCAATGACTTATCACATGGAGAATCCATAAACTGACTCACAACAATCACAGGAAAGGAAATGTCAGGTCTTACTCTGTGAGATAATTTAATTTACTAACCAACCCCCTATATCTTGCAGGATCGCTAAGAGGCTCCCCTGTCCTGGCAGAAGTTTAGAATTCGGATCCATTGGAGTGTCAACATGTCTACAACCTGTCATTCCCATTTCCTCAAGAATATCTAAGGCATACTTCCGTTGTGAGATCACAATACCCGAGCTAGACTGAGCGACCTCAATACCCAGAAAATACTTTAATCTGCCTAGATCCTTAGTCTGAAAGTGATGAAAGAGATGTTGCTTCAACTTACTAATACCATCCTAATCATTGCCGGTAATAACAATATCGTCAACACAAACAACCAGATAAATACAGAGATTTGAAGTAGAATGTCGATAAAATATAGGGTGATCAGCTTCACTACGAGTCATACCAAACTCCTGAATACCTGTGCTGAACTTACCAAACCAAGATCGAGGAGACTGCTTTAGACCATAGAGGGATCGGCGCAACCGACATACAAGACCACTAGACTCCCCTGAGCAACAAAACCAGGCGGTTGCTCCATATAAACCTCATCCTCAAGGTCACCGTGAAGAAAAATATTCTTAATGTCCAACTGATAGAGAGACTAATGACGAACAACAACCACGGATAGAAAAAGGTGGACTGATGCAATTTTAGCCACGGGAGAGAAAGTATCACTGTAATCAAGTCCAAATATCTGAGTATATCCTTTGGCAACAAGACGAGCCTTAAGTCGATCTACCTGGCCATTGGGACCAACTTTGACTACATACACCTAACGACAACCAACAGTCGATTTACCCGAAGGAAGAGGAACAAGCTCCCAAGTACCACTCGTATGTAAAGCAGACATCTCATCAATCATAGCCTGTCGCCATCCGGGATGAGATTGTGCTTCACCTGTAGACTTAGGAATGAAAACAAAGGACAAAGATGACACAAATGCACAATGGGATGATGAGAGACGATGGTAACTTAAACCGATATAATGAGGATTAGGATTAACTGTGGACCGTATACCTTTTCGTAGTGCAATTGGTTGATTAAGAGGAGACAAGTCCGCAGTATTAGTAGGGTCAGGTGCAGGACGTGAATCAGCTGGGCCTGATGCTGAGGCACAGGACGATGATAAGTCAGGAGTGGTGGAGCAGTAGAAGGTTGAACTTGACTAGGTGGTGGCACTTAAGCTAGAGTTGGTGGAATTGGACTAGGTGGTGGCACTGGAGCTAGAGTTGGTGGAACTGGACTCGGTGGTGGCACCGGACTCGGTGGTGATACCGAAGCTATAGGTGGTGGCAATGGAACTGGAACTGTAGGCGGTGGAGCTATGGAGGAAGATGAATGGGAGATAGGGACTTAATCTCCAAAAGAAGGAACAGGTAGCACCTCAGAAATATCTAAGTGATTAACTGGACCTGTGAAGTATGATTGAGTTTCAAAGAAGGTAACATCAGCAGACATAAAAAATCGATGAAGGTCAGGAGAATAATATCGATATCCCTTTTGCGTTCTCGAGTAACCCAGAAATATGCACTTAAGAGCACGAGGGGCTAACTTATCTTTTCCTGGAGTAAGGTCATGAACAAAGCACATACTCCCGAAGACACGGGTGGAAGAGAGAACAAAGGTAAGTGGGGAAACAGGACAGAGAATGGAACTTGATTTTGGATAACTGAAGATGGCATACGATTAATATGATAACAAGATGTAAGAACTGCATCCCCAAAAAAACACAGCGGAACATGAGATTGTATGAGTAGGGTACGAGCAGTTTCAATAAGATGTTTGTTCTTTCTTTCAGCTACCCCATTTTGTTGGGATGTGTACGGACAAGATGTTTGATGAATAATCCCATGGGAGTTCATAAATTCTTGAAACGGGGAAGACAAATACTCTAGGGCATTATCACTACTAAATGTGCGGATAGAAACCCCAAATTGAATTTCAGCATGGAAGTTCTGGAAAATAGAAAACAACTCAGATCGGTTTTTCATCAAAAATATCTAAGTGCACCTGGAATAATCATCAATGAAATTGACAAAGTAGTGGAATCCTAAGGTAGAGCTAACCCGACTAGGACCCCAAACATCTGAATGGACTAAAGTAAAAGGTGACTCTGCTCGATTGTCAAGATGATGCGAGAAATGGGAGTGGGTATGCTTACCGAGCTGACACGACTCTCTGGAGTGGACAAGTGAGATAAGTGAGGTACCATTTTCTGAAGTTTTGACAAACTAGGATGTCCTAACAGTTTATGTCTGGTGAATCAGTAACAGGAGAGGTTATTGGAGGAAGACAAGATGCGAGTCCATGTGATTTTGCAAGGATAAGGTAATAAAGTCCATCTGATTCATGTTCCGTACCAATGATCCGCCCTGTATTGCGTTCCTGTATAAAAATAAGGTCATCAAGAAATAAAACAATAGATTTAAGTGATTTGGCTAAGCGACTAACGGCTATGAGATTAAAAGGACTACCACGAACATAAAGAACTGAGTCTAAAGGTAAAGAAGGAAGTGGACTTGCATGACCTATTGCAGTTGCCATGGCTCGAGACCCATTGGCCATTGTGACTGCAAGAGATTGAGAATATGAGATACTAGTGAAAAGAGATTTGTTACAAGAAATATGATCAGATGCACCCGAATCAATAACCCAAGAATCAGAAGGTGAAGATTGGGAGACACCGGTCATGCTACTATTTGTTGGAACAACGGAGGTTAATCCTGAAGATGTGTTTTTACGTGCTTTGTACTGAAGAACTCAATATAATCCGGTAAAGAAACCATCTGAATTGGATTCATTGCATTTAATCCATCCGATTGTGCGTTAAAGGCTTCAGGTACGAATTCCATTATAATATCGTGCCGGTAAAAGCAGAAAATTGCCGAGACCACTTTTCACGCCAGAAAAATCAATGTAGCTCGCCGGAAAAAACTCTAAGTGGTCGGAATTTGATTTGAACTAGATGGGTAGGCTCGGAATTGTGAGTAGAGAAATCTGTCCTGAAGAAGTTTCGCGAAAAAGTTGCCGGAAAAGGGGCCATGCGCCGGTGCATGGTATCGGAGCTTCGCCGGAAAATTTCTTCTGGCGGCGTGTGGAGGATCTTCTTACGGAGATATTTTAGTGGGTTGATCGCCGGAGGCTGATCTACTTCGTGGTGGTGTTAGTTTTTGCACAACACTGACGAAAAGTAATGTTTTGTTACGGACAGCCTCTTTAGTCGCCGGAAAATAGCACGTCAATGAGGTCTTTCTTCCCGCAGGCCGCTGGAATGATGCACAACGACAATTTCTAACTGATGCTTTGATACCATGTGAGAAAGCACGGGAAAAAATATTATTTATTAATTAAGACAATGATACACCGAGCCATATATATACACAATACATGTCCTACTCCTAATACATATGGTATTAGGGTTATATACTACTATCTACACAATGAAACTATAACAGATGGCATAGCTGTTGCTTTTCTTCTTCATATATTTATATTGTCCTTCTCTTTTTCGGCAATATTATTTAGTGTGTGAATTGATACTTCTTGAAATTTCTTGATTCTGTTATTCTGTTTAGGTTTGTTAGCATTCTAAAAAAAAAAAACAAAAAAAATCTGTTTAAGCATGGTGTCTTCGTAGTTGGACGTGCCCAACATGTACTTTTTAAAATATAGAAACATAGGTGGCTGATTTTGAGTATCCATAGGAATGCTCAATATTCAATGTGAAGGTCGAAACAAATAATTTGAACAGCTTACTCTATCACTTTTTACGTAACAACTAGCTGGACAGTAGCTTCCAGAGTTCCTTGATACCCTCTTGATACGCCATGCTGTTCCGTCATTAAAATGTTACTTCTTCCTCTTTCCAGTATTCCTATGATCCATGTAAAAAGTTGTGCAGAGATGTGTGATATTTTAATCATATTCTTCTATCCGAGTTGGAATACCACAATGAAATAATAGTGCACGTGTTAGTTTCTGGGACACGTTTTCAGAATAGGATTGACAACATAAGATTGACTAGTCAAGGCTAGATTTAAAGCTCCTCACTTCACTGGAAATAACGTTTGATATGGGAATGAGGAAATAAATCCAATTGAGGATTAGGTGATGTTTAAATGTTGGATTCCAGCCGAGAAGCTTGATGTCATCAAAATGCATAGAGAAAGATGGGCTAGCTGTGGGTGTCATACTTTCGAGGTGTTCTGCCACTTCCAGCAATAAGGTGGAGGAAATGATCCTTCTAGAACTATAAGTCCTGACTTTTTGTTGGATCAAGTAATACTTTCAAAATGCAAGATTCTTTAAGTTCATCTGCAATGAAAGAGGTGGTTGCAGAATAAGTAGTCCAAGTTATGAAAGCGAGCATGATTTACTAACTGAAGAACACTACAGGAAACCATTTAATACCTGAACTACTGTTAGCTGTCAAAATTATCCTTTTTATAATAGATATAAGGGCTTCGAGCTCTACTCAGCACTGTACCATATGCAATTTATCTTATTTCATATTCATCTCTGATTGTTTGCTTAAATTTCAAGTTTGGATTACGCTATTAAAGAGTGACATGAGGATGTTCTCTGATTTTTTCTTATTTGATTCTCCTTTAAAATGGTGATTTATAGGCTATGCTCTCTGGAGAACCGAGTGTTGTAGAAAGTGCTGCTGCTTTGTTGAAGGCCATTGTTACTAGGAACCCAAAGGCAATGATAAAACTATATAGCACTGGAGCCTTTTACTTTGCTCTAGCCTATCCTGGTTCCAATCTCCTCTCAATTGCTCAGCTATTCTCTGTCACTCATGTTCATCAAGCATTTCATGGAGGGGAAGAAGCCGCTGTCTCCTCTTCTTTGCCTTTGGCAAAACGCAGTGTTTTGGGTGGTCTTTTACCTGAGTCATTGCTATATGTCCTGGAACGTAGCGGTCCTGCTGCATTTGCAGCAGCAATGGTGTCTGATTCTGACACTCCTGAGATTATTTGGACGCACAAGATGCGAGTTGAAAATCTTATTCGTCAGGTTGTTCAGACTAACAAAAATTTTCTGTAAATTCCTTTTATATTTCCAAGATTATGCGTTTCTGCTAAACTTTACCTCTATCTCTGCAGGTCCTTCAGCATCTAGGTGATTTTACACAGAAGTTGTCACAACATTGCCATTCTTTGTATGAATATGCTCCGATGCCACCTGTGACATACCCAGAGCTAAGGGATGAGATGTGGTGCCACCGTTATTACCTTCGTAATTTATGTGATGAAATTCGCTTTCCTAATTGGCCAATAGTTGAACACATTGAATTCCTGCAATCACTGCTGGTTATGTGGCGAGAAGAGTTAACTCGGAGACCCATGGATCTTTCTGAAGAAGAGGCTTGCAAAATACTGGAGATTTCCTTGGATGAGGTATCAAGAGATGATGCTCCCAAAAGACAATCACAGGAGACAGTTAATATTTCTAAGCAGATTGAGAACATTGATGAAGAAAAGCTCAAGCGGCAATATCGAAAGCTCGCAATGAAGTATCATCCAGACAAAAATCCTGAGGGGAGGGAGAAGTTTCTGGCAGTGCAAAAAGCTTATGAACGGTTGCAGGTAGTTACTTGATCCTAAGTTTAAATTGTGAAAGCAGGAGAGTGAATGGTTGTCTGACCCTAGGCCACAATTTATTTGATATGCTGTAGTTTTCTTTTTAGAAGGTAACATAATTGTGTATATATAAGGCAGACTACTGAAAGACTGAGTAGTCATCCATAATTACAAAGTGGAGTACAAGAAGAGATCCTGGTCCTTGGTCTATTCACAAATAATCTAAAACATCAAAAATAGCTTCAGAATCTTCTAAATACTCCTGTTTACACCAAAAAAAAAAGAACTGGACAATTCATCTTCAGCTTCTGGCTATGGTGCTTCGACATGGCAGTTTAGGTGCCGCACCCGTGGCGACACGACACTAGTATGGGTGTGGGTATGGGATCTGTACCGGATTTGGTGGATACTTTGACCATGACGGACGGAAAAATTCGAGACGATATACAATTTGATTCCCGAATCATAACCAAAACTAGGGAAGAAAATAACATACCTTATCTTGGAAATCAATCGTTTATCTATCTACAATTTGAGAATAAAAAAGAAATTCACATTTTACAAGCTATACATAAGTATTCCTCAAGACTTCTCATAATTTAGAGATTTGTTTACTTTTTTATTTTTTTGAATTATATTTATCCGGATCCCTGCACCGTATTCGTACTAGGATCCGTATCCCCGGATCTTAGAATTTACATCTCGAAGGATCCAACCTCTAGATGTGCACCCGTATTGGACACCCGCACCCGTGTCCGAGCAACTTAGGCTTCTGGACATAACTATGATTGTCTTCAAAACACCTTTGATTCCTCTCGCTCCAAATCATCCACCAAATGCAAGCTGGGACATCCATCTCTCTATTAGATTGACTACCATCTCTATTCCAGCTTTTACTTGGGCATCCTGAATTCTCCTTGGCATGACCCACCTTATCCCTCTCAGCTTGATGATGACTTTCCATAATTGATCTGTCAATTTACAATGCAAAAAAAGAGGGTTGATTGTCTCTGCATGAGCCCCACATAAGTAATATCTGGAACTAAGTTGATATCCCCTCATGATAAGGCTGTCCTCTGTCAGGACTGCCTCTTTTGCTAAGAGCCATTTAAAACAGGCAAATTTGTATGGAATTTTTACTTTTCATATTAACTTCGAAGCCAACAGTCAATCTGATTGTTTGAATGATAGAACTTCTTATAGGCAAACTTCACAGAGATTTTTAATTTCCCTAATATCTTGCCTATTCCCTTGCCAGAGCATACAGTCTTCACTAGTAGATGTCCCTTTCAATTTCTCTTAACAAATTGTAAAATTCCATCAGCCTATCAATTTCCCAATCATATAGCATTCTTCTGTAAGTAAGATTCCACCTTGCTTTGACCATATCTCTCCCACATGTGCTCCTTCTTGTTGATTCAGGTTGCAGATACCAGGAAAAAACTGCTTCAGAGATCTTTGCCCTAGCCAATTGTCATCCCAAAAGGATGTCTTCATATCATTTCCAATTTTAAAGCAAGAGTTATTGCTGAACTAGGCCATAAATTTCTAATGGACACCATGTTGGTTGTCCACCTCCCTTCCATCCCATACTTTACTCTGATTGCAGCCTTCCACAGTGATCGCTTTGTAGCAGCAAGCCTCCATAACTACTTCATCATCAAGCTTTGACTTTGAGCTCTTATGTTTCTGATCCCCAGACCCCCTTCTTTCTTGCTGGTTGTGAGAATATCCCATCTGACCAGATGGATTCTTTTATTCTAGTTGCTGCCTTGCGAAAGAAAATCCCATCTTAGAGCATCTATTCTTCTCATCGCACTTGCAGGGATAGGAAATAGGGACATCATATAAGTAGGCATAGCATCAAGGACACTGGTACTAAGGATAAGTTTACTCCTAGAGACAGGTCTTGACTCTTCCAGTTTGCTAAATGTTTTTCACATTTTTCAAAACTCCATTCCATATCCCCTTTGATTTACTCTTTGCCCCCATTGGCATTCCCAAATATATTGTTGGCAATTCTCCCATTCTACCTCCAAGCACACCCGCCTGACTTTGCATCTCAATTACATCATTAATTGGATATATTTCACTTTTATTCTAGTTAATGTTTAATCCAGATGTGGCTTCAAATAAGATAAATATCACCCTCAGCATCTTCACTTCTTCAATTTCAGCATCACAAAACACTAGTGGGTCATCTGCATATTCTGTAGATAGATGATTTCTAGATTAATGTTGGCCCTAAAGTTAACCCTGAAACCCTTAACCCAGTTGTTTACTTGTGCAATTCTTAACATATCATTTAACCCTTCCATAGGATCACCCTGTCTCAATCCTCTATGAGAAGAGAAGAAACCTGCAGGAGAGCCATTTATCAAAACTGAGAACTTTACTGTGCTGATGCAGCACTTGATCCAACTAACCCATCTTCCTAAAAAATCCATCTTCGGTAACATTTTCGTTGGAAAATCCCAGTTTAGATGATCATGAGCCTTTTATATTCCCAACTTGCACAATATCCCTGGAATTTTGCTTTTTTACTCTAGCATCTACACATTCATCTGCAATGAGGATATCATCCATTATATGTCTACCATTGATAAAAACCAACTGCTGGGCATCCACAAGTCTGCTCATACTTTTTTAAATCAGACTGATAGGTCTGAAATCCCTAAGTTCCTTGGCATTAGTACCTTCTTAGATATTAATGCCCCAAAGGTGACAGTAAAACTCTTTTCACAGACTCCATGTTCATGAAAATAATGGACAGCAGCCGTTCTCCAATCACGTAAGATTGCAAGAGGCGTTGAATAAAGAAAGAAGAGACAACCAAAAGTGAACGCACGTTTTTGAAGCAAGAGCTTAGAAAAACTAATCACGTTTTTCTTTTCAGCATATTGAGCCCTTTAAATAGGCCTTACAATGAGTAAAATTTTTGAGGTTAAGGAAAACTAATCTTAATTAAAATAGAATAAGAATAAGGCTTGTTGTTGTTGAAGAATAAGGTTAAGGAAAACATATCCAACCTAAAATAGGAAAAAAGAGTTCTAGTGGGAATGGAGTATCAACTAACGGTCCTAGTTTGCCTAAAACTATAAATATATTCCTACTAAAACAATAATTAAGAAATCCTAATGTTTAAGGAAAATAAATCCTAATCTTGAATGGATTCTGGACCTCTTCAAATTCTTGAGATTCTTGGGCCTCAATTGGATAAGGCTAATTATTGTAAGCATGTTAAATTTGTGGCCCAATTCCCTAAATCCATTGACACCTTCATGAGCCCAATAAGCCTCCATTGTTGCAGAAAACATGACCTCCACTTGTGCTTCCTTAGCATCATGATTTGAGCTTGTATTTCATCATTTATGAGCCTTAAAATCTTCTGGTCTATATCTCCCCACCCAGCCTTTAATGTAACCTAAGGTTTAATAATGACTGACTTGTTCTCTCCCTGTACAGCAATGCAACTATTGTACCTTCCGTGTTCGTTGTATTTTGTGAGAGTTGGACATCGGGAAGAAAGAATTTCCTGTATTCATTTCTGTGTTACATTACCCCTATTTATATAGGGTGTTTACAACTTTACATAGTACTAAACCCTTCTCTACCTATATAGGACACTATATATACTACTCTACATATCAACTTTCTACAGTATTTAAGAGTGCAGATGAAGTCTGCATAACGATCTCATATGTTCCATCTCCATACTGATCTGCTGTGTTCCTTCGACGCTACATTAAATACATCTACAACCACTTCATAACTTCGAGACTTAATGTTGTTGTCCTCATCAAGTTCTTGCTGCGTTCCACCCATTCAAACCAGACTTCAGACCTTGAACAAGTTTTAGCAATGTCAAAGGATTTAAAACCAGCATGATAATAAATCCTATCTTCACCCATGTTAACTCGACTTAAATTTCTGGACAGTCACTCAGCAAATCCTGGAGCATTTTTTTTTTTTGATTTAGCAAATCCTGGAGCATTTTTTCAGGAGAGAGAAATCTCTTTTCACCATTTGTTATTGTTTCAATCTCTGATTCCTTTTGTTTTCCTAAGCTCAGCATGTTTCCTTCTTTTTTCGATCGGTAACACATTGTTAATGAGCTCAGCGCGCTAATGCAGTTATGAATAGGCTTTATCACTTGTAAGGCTGAGACTATGAGTTTTAGCCGCATTGACTTTTGCCTTCTAATATTCTGATATCATTATGTGCAATCTTGAAGCGCTGACAGTGAACAAACATACAAGCATTAGAAACAGTGAGACCTTTAATACCTTGCCCCCAAAAGATAGCTGCTTATGCTTAATATAGAAGATGTAAGGTCCTTAATGTCTTTAAATAAACATTAAGATTATGTTCCTTCTATTACAAATCCCTACATTGTGAAATATTTGCATATAACAGTCGTTATGTTAATCTATATTCAATATATCATTTTGTTGCCGTACTGATGTCTGATCGCCTTTTGTCCTTAAGTGACAATTCTACTTAAAATAAATCTATTTTTTTGAGATGATACTTAAAATGATAAATCTATTGAAGGTCTGTTCCACCTGTTAGCTTTATGGCAACTTCCTTGCAACAGAGAACGTTGAAAGAAACAAGAATTAAGGATAATCCAAATATAGGATCTTGATTGTTCATTTCTTTTGCGCTGTAGTTTTTGATGATAAGATTAGGATTGCTGTGAAATTTAGCTTTTCTAGTAAAGAAAGGTGGAACACTCTTGAGAAAACCCAAAGAAAAGTTTGTGCAAATATTCTAAGTTTGGAGGGAGTAAAGTATAGCTTGTAGCTGTGTTTGCTGCCTTCATGTGTTGGTTATTTCTTGTTTCTAGTGTTTTGGCAATATTTTTATTCTTACTGCCTTTAAATGCATGTGTATATTTACTTCTATCCATTTACTTTTTTTCTTTCTTAAACACTTTGGTCAGGCTACAATGCAAGGACTGCAAGGTCCACAACTTTGGAGACTATTGCTTTTGTTGAAAGGACAATGCATTTTGTATAGACGATATGGAGATGTACTGGAGCCATTTAAATATGCTGGTTACCCAATGTTGTTAAATGCAATCACCCTGGACAAAGATGACAACAACTTCCTTTCCTCTGATCGAGCATCTCTTCTTGTTGCCGCATCTGAATTGATATGGCTAACGTGTGTTATCTGAATAGAATAGAATTTTGTTCTCTATACTATTCTCTTTCAGCTATATGAACTATTTCCATGTTTTATTTTTTGTCTTAGGTGTGCATCTTCTTCACTGAATGGTGAAGAACTTGTAAGGGATGCCGGAATACAACTTCTTGCAAATCTTCTGTCTCGTTGCATGTGTGTAGTACAACCAACTACTCCTTCCAGTGAACTATCGACTGTCATTGTCACAAATGTGATGAGAACCTTTTCAGTTTTGAGTCAGTTTGAGAGTGCCAGAGCTGACATGCTTGAAATTTCTGGCCTAGTTGATGACATTGTACATTGTACTAAACTTGAGCTTGTACCAGCTGCTGTTGACGCTGCCCTTCAGACAATTGCTCATGTTTCAGTGTCATCTGAATTTCAAGATGCTTTACTTAAGGCTGGTGTTTTGTGGTAAGTGAATTTTTTAATTTTCACCCTTTTCAGATGTGAGAAGTATAGCATGGTAAAGTTCTATTAATTATATCTAAAGTGTTGTATTGTTTATATACAATGATTACATAATAATAAGTATCTACTTCTCGATGTGGGACACTGTATATTACTAACAATTTAACACTCTCTCTCAAGTCGGTGCATATAAATCATATGTACCGAGCTTGTTACAGATGTAGCTAATACGAGAACCAATAAGAGACTTAATGAAAATATATCATTCGACTTTACAAACTTTGTAACAATACCTCTTGAGAGTATCTTTTCTCTGACTAACTGACAGTCGATCTCAATGTGTTTATTCCTCTAATGGAACACTATATTTGACGCGATATGAAAAGCAACTTGATTATAACACACCAGTTCCATCTTGCTGCTTTCTCCGAACTTCAACTCTTTGAGTAACTGCTTGACCCAAACTAGCTCACACGTTGCCATGACATGGACCGATATTATGCTTCGGCACTAGATCGTGCAACTATTCTCTTTCTTGCTCTTCTAGAAGACCAAATTATCTCGTACTATAACACAATATCCAGACGTAGACCGTCTATCAGAAGGTCATTCTGCCCAATCAACATCTATGTACCCAACCTTTTGCTTGTGGCCTTGATCCTCGAATAGTAATCCTTTGCCTGGAGCTGACTTTATATACCGAAGAATGCAAAACAACTTCATCCTAGTGACTATCACATGGAGAATCCATAAACTGACTTACAACATTCACAAGAAAAGAAACGTCAAGTCTAGTCATTGTGAGGTAATCTAATCTACCAACCAACCTGCCTATATCTTGCGGGATCACTAAGTGGCTCCCCCTATCCCGGCAGAAGTTTAGAATTCGGATCTGTTGGAGTGCGCTCCCCCTATTCTGGCAGAGGTTTAGAATTCAGATCCATAGGAATGTCTAACATATTTACAGCTTGTCATTCCCGTCTCCTCAAGAATGTCTTAGGCATACTTCAAAATACCGGAGTTGGACAAACTAGACACACTAGGCACCATCCTCTAAAGCTTGGACAAACTCGGATGTCCTAAGCGACTATGAATTAGGTCTGGAGGATCTGAATATGAACATGTTGTGGAAGGATTGAGTGAGTTAAGGTAGTAAGGGCCTTGTGATTCACGCCCAGTGCCAATCATCTACCCTGTACAGCGGTCCTACATAATAAAAGAATCATTAATAAAATATAAACCACAATGGAGGGCACGAGTCAAACAACTAACAGATACAAGACAAAGGATTAAAGGATAACCAGGGACATAAAGAACGCAATCTAGAGTGACAGAAGATGATGGATTAGCTTGTCCAACTCCTTTTGCTTTAGTTTGGAAACCATTGGCTAATGTAATTGTAGCAAGAGATTGTAGATACACAATATTCGACAAAAGTGATTTATTACCAAAGATATGTTCAGAAGCTCCTGAGTCCATGACCCACGGTCCACGAGTACTAGATTGAGAAATACAAGCAAAAGAGTTACTAGCAACATGAGTATCACTCTGAGCAACCGAGGCTACTTGTGGAGATGTCTGGTTACTTGCACGATACTAAAGGAACTCATTATATTCCCCGTCAAATAAAGAAAATCCTTGATTACCTATAGTCCCGATCTTAGCAACATGAGCGTTTCTGGGTGGTCGACCATTTAAGGAATAACTCACTTCATACTTCATGAGCGTGTCCAACTTTATTACAATAAGAACACTTGGGTCGAGATCTCCCAAAACGATCTCCTCAGTGTCGATTCTCCATAGCCTGAGATGTCTGATTTTCCATTGTCTGAGATGCGAGAATTGAGGAATAAACAGTTGGTGGTGAGACCACTGCTTGATTGGATGGCACAACAAGACGAAGCAATCGGGAGAATAGTTCATTAGTTGTAGGGACCGAAGGACTAGCCAAAATTTGGTCTCTCATCGAGTCAAAGTCACTAGGCAGTCCAGCAAGTGTAAGAACTAGAAACATCTTCAGTCATTGCTCTTGCTGTTTTTCAACACTAGCAGTGACTGACATCAATTTCTCAAATTACTCCACAACTGCCTGCACCTGTGTCCTAAGTAGATAAACATCTAATCCCTGTTTCTTTAAGCTTGTCATCTGAGATATCACATCATAAATAAAAACGAGATATGTCATTAGTGTATAAAGTGCGAGCCTTCTCCCAAATTGAATAATATATCTGGACTGGACGAAACAAAAGCATTATCTTGGAATCAATCGATTGCCACAACAAACTACATAATTGAGCACCAACTTTCTCCATAGTGCTTTGGCCTTTTCATCTTTGTCACTAGTTTTCTTGGCCAGATGATCTTGAACACCTTAACCCTTACACCACAACTCAGCCCAAGCTAAGTAGTTTGAACTTCCCATTAAGGGTTTCGAAGTAATTATCAAATTCGAATTTCCAGAACCCGTGCCTTTAGAACCAAAAACATCAAGTCCCAAAGATATTGTTGGACCAAATAATACACACAATCAAGAATAATGAATAACTCCCCGGAACAGTGAAGAAAAAATATTGCCTTTCGCCGGACACTAAACAGTTTGCCGGAAAACTCGACAAAAAATACAAAGGTCGTCAGAATTTGATGTAACTTGGATGGATAGAGTTGGAATAGCCTCTCGAGTATGCTCCCCAAAAGAAGTTTTGTTAGGAAATGGCCAGAGGGCAGCTCACGTGTGAGGAGATCTTGCCGGAATTTTTCTTCTTCCGGCTGGCGCATGTGGGCACATGGGAGGTTATTTTCCGGCAGGGTTTGGTTGCCGGAAGGTGTAGGACCTTGTTGTGATGTTGGTTTTAGCACAACACCGAGGAAAACGTTAGTAACGCAATAATAGCCCTAGAAGTCACCGGAAATTTATGCGCGGCGACAGTCTGGCACTATCGCTCTGATACCATATGAGAAGTATAGCACAAAAAAGTTTACTTAATTATATCTAAGTGTTGTACAATGCCCTATTTATATACATTAATTACATAATAATAAGTATCTACTTCCCGACATGGAACACTATACATTACTAACTATTTAACATCAGATAAACCGCATAGATTACGAACGAAGAATAGATGATTTATGGTACTTGCTGAATAGTGTCAAACCTGTTGTTTCTTCCGGCCATTACTTTTTGCCTAATCCTACCTCTATTTTTGCTTTGTGTTCCTGCTTTCACGATGAGCCAAACTATCACCTGGACCTTCGTTCTATCAGTTATTTGCTGTTGAACTAAAAAAGGACTTTTGAATGCTTGTTTTAGGAATCACTCATTTATAAATGTTAAATAGTATTCAAGCTGACAGAATATTATGACAATGAGTGATTTGACTGCCATGGTTCTAAGCATTTACAGAACCTGAAAGCTGAAACTGTCAGTTACTGTTTTATCTTTAGCCTTTTGAGTTTATGATTTAGGTTATCAATCATGCATTCTCGTGTCCTATCTGTTTCATGTAGTATGTGTCCAGTTTCTGAATTAGCACTTCTCTTTATTTATGTGCTCCCTAATACTAAGTTGCTAATACCTTACACAGCTAATTTTTTGCTTTAGGATCACAAGTATCAGAAAATTAGCAACTATTTTATACTCAAAGAGTTTCTTATAACCTAAAATAGATTACTCCTTTGATCCCTTTAATGTGCATAAGTTGACTGGTGACGTCTTGCCATGTTTCTATATTTTAATTGGAGTAATTTTGTGGAAAATATCAAACACGACAAATTTAAAAACTATATTTAAAAGTCTATTTATCGCTATGCTTGGATTTATGTAAAATACTTACCTAGTAAATCATATTTATAATACTACAACCAAAAAAAAAAAAAAAGTTCATAGCAAAAACCACGAAATGGGGATCGGAGTTGCAACACAGATTGCGACTTCACCCTTCAAAAGGTGCAAGGTTCCAATCAATCAAAAGCCTCCTTTGTTCAATCTTCCTGTCCCACTGTTCAAGGGCCCTTTCCACCCTTAAAATAAACCATGAAATTGATCCAACTTGTCACATAAAGTGTGGCTGGTCCATTGATGTTGAATTCTTTATACTTTTCTTTTAAGTCATGGTTTCAGGAACATATGGTATTCATTTTCTTATGGTCGTCTTCTTTAGGTACCTGTTGCCACTGTTGTTTCAGTATGATTCTACTGCAGAAGAGACGGATAAGTCAGAAGCTCATGGTGTTGGTGTTAGTGTTCAAGTTGCAAAGAATATGCATGCTGTACGGACAGCTCTGGCTTTGGCAAGACTTAGTGGTTTGGGTGCTGATGAGAATCAGACACCATATAATATGGTTGCTGCTGATGCGCTTAGAGCTTTGCTGACACCAAAGCTTGCCAGTATGCTGAAAGATCAATCTCCCAAAGATCTATTGTTCAAACTAAATTCGAACTTGGAGACCCCAGAGGTGATTGCTGCAGATCTTTTAAGTTCACTTGGTGGATATTTATGTTGCATATGCAAAACTGAATTTTTTCCTTAACAGCTTTGTCAGTATGATAAAGGGTAATACTTTTAGATGGTTTGGGATGCCCCTGTTTTATTGTTATTTCTCAGTTGTCTACAGCTCCGGGAGATTCATTTTCTCCTGTAGGGAGTAACAACAAGAAGGCCCAAAAAGTTGACTATTCTGATATTAACTCAGCTTCAGTATGTTTCGTGAAAGAATCATACTTAAACACTATTTACTCTTCTTTCCTTTTTTCTTAAACACTATTTACGAATGTTGTATGGGGCTGAGTATTGGCCAGTCAAGAATTCTCATATCTAGAAGATGAAAGTAGCAGAAATGAGGATGTTGAGATGGATGTGCAGGCAAACTAGGTTGGATAAGATTAGGAATGAAGATATGCGGGAGAAGGTGGGTGTAGCTCCCATGGACGACAAGATGCGGGAAGTGAGGCTTAGATGGTTCGGGCACGTGCGGAGAAGCCTAGATGCCCCAATTAGAAGGTGTGAGCGGTTGCTATTGGCACGTACACGAAGAGGTAGAGGGCGGCCTAAGAAGTATTGGGGTAAGGTGATCAAGCAGGACATGGTATGGCATCAGATTTTAGAGGACATGGTATGGCATCAGATTTTAGAGGACATGACTTTTGATAGGAAGGTGCGGAGGTCGAGCACTAGGGTTAAAGGTTAGGAGGGAGTCGAGCATTTTTCTACTTTGTACCAGGGACGGGGCTAGTTTGATAGTGTTTTGCCTTGGATTACTAATGCTTTATGTAGTGCACACTATTTTTCCATTTTTTCATTGCACCATGGCATTATTACTGGTATTGTTATGCTTTTCCATCTATTTTTTGTCTCTTACGATGCTGATATTTTATTTTTTTTGGCTTCTATTGTTGTCACTGATATATTATTTATTTTCGTCTTCTTGAGACGAGAGTTTTCCGAAACAGTCTCTCTCTTCCTCCGCTCTATTCCTCCGGGGTAGGGGTAAGGTTGTACACACTCTACCCTCCCCAGACCTCAGTTGTTGGATTTTAGTGGGTTGTTATTTTGTTGTACTATTTACTCATCTTTCCTTTTTTCTTGTAATGTAAAAGTTTATTTGTTAATATGGGAAAAAGCCACAGTATATTAGTGGTACAGGGAAAGTGGACAACTTACAAAAACATAGTCCTCCACAAAATGCACAAGTAACTCGTGGGATTTGGTCCTAACTTGTACAAAAGTATTCTGCACCCCCTTTGATGCCCTTGAGAGTTTTTTCTTCCAGAAAAGACTTTCTTTGAGACACAATCTCTGTGCATGTGAAAAATTGGGCAATCATCCTTTAGATAGAGCTAAAATGTTCTTCTCCATATTGCTTTCATAAAACTTATTGTTTATAGGTTGTTTATTTTCCTCCTTTTTCCTTTTTAAAACTCAATGCCTATTCTGTGTTCTTTTGTCCCTCTCAATTTGCTATTGCTTCTGAATGCAGATAATTTGGAATACGTCAACCCGAGCAGAACTCTTAAAGTTCGTTGACGAGCAGCGTTCTAGCCAGGATCCCTATGGTTCATATGACCTGAAAGATTCTCATTCCTTCGCATATGAAGCACTATCTAAGGAACTTTTTGTTGGAAATGTATATTTGAGAGTGTACAATGACCAACCGGATTATGAAACTAGTGAACCCGAGGTCTTCTGTGTTTCCCTTGTTGATTTTATATCATGTTTAGTACAGAGTGATGTTGCAGTGGGATCAGACATTCCGTCAACGACCGAGACATCAGATTTCCAAAATGATACGACTAATGGACCATATAATGAAGAGCAGCTGTCTAATGATCCTTCAACTCCTTCAGATGTGAAACAGATGAAGAAAGAGGAAAATGAATTGGTTAAGAAACTCCAGTTTGCTCTAATTGCCCTCCAGGTACACACAGAAACCAATTGTCCTGTTGAATATGTATTGATTTGATGTTTGACATCTGGTAGTCTTTCTTCAGAATCTCCTGACGAGCACCCCAGATTTGGCATCAGTTTTTTCTGCAAAAGAAAAATTGTTACCAATTTTTGAATGCTTCTCTGTTCCTGTTGCTTCAACAACCATTGTTCCCCAACTGTGTCTGAGTGTCCTGTCACGCTTGACAACGTATGCTCCGTGCTTGGAGGCAATTGTTTCTGATGGATCCAGTCTGCTCCTTCTATTGCAAATGCTTCACTCCTCTCCTAGCTGTCGTGAAGGAGCTCTTCATGTTCTGTATGCTTTAGCTAGCACACCAGAGCTTGCATGGGCAGCTGCGAAGCATGGTGGAGTAGTTTACATTCTTGAACTTCTCCTGCCTTTGCAAGGTAATTTGTTTTCCTGGCATTCTCTTCTAGATCAACCTCCTAGACAGTAGTTTAAAAATATTGAATGATGCTGTGCAGAAGTCCCTCTGCAGCAAAGAGCAGCAGCTGCCTCATTGTTGGGAAAGCTTGTTGGGCAGCCAATGCATGGACCTAGAGTTGCTATAACTCTGGCTAGGTTTCTTCCTGATGGCTTGGTATCGGTCATCAGGGATGGTCCTGGTGAAGCTGTTGTGAGCATTGTTGAACAAACGACAGAGACTCCAGAACTCGTGTGGACTCCAGCAATGGCTGCTTCTTTGTCTGCTCAAATTGCAACCATGGCATCAGAACTATATCGAGAACAGATGAAAGGAAGTGTTGTCGATTGGGATGTACCTGAGCAGGCAACTGGCCAACAGGAAATGAGGGATGAGCCGCAGGTACTGATTGATAAATGCAAGGTGTAGAACCATTTTCTATAACTTCTTTTCTTTATTGACGGAGAATTGCTATTGTGATGTAGGTTGGAGGAATCTATGTTAGACTATTTTTAAAAGATCCAAAATTTCCTCTTAGAAACCCGAAGAGATTTTTGGAAGGACTACTGGATCAATATCTTTCATCAATTGCTGCGACACATTATGATGTCCAATCTGTTGACCCCGAACTTCCTCTGCTTCTATCTGCTGCCCTGGTGTCCTTATTAAGGGTGCACCCTGCTCTTGCAGATCATGTCGGATTTTTAGGATATGTGCCAAAACTTGTGTCTGCAGTGGCATATGAAGGGAGAAGAGAAACAATGGCCATCGGGGAAGTGAAAAATCCTGACCATTCCAAGGAAGCCTATGAGGCTGACGATAGCTCAATGCAGCCCCCTTCACCAACACTACAAGAGCGTGTGCGTCTTAGTTGTTTGCGTGTTCTGCATCAACTTGCAGCAAGTACGACGTGCGCCGAAGCTATGGCAGCTACTAGTGTTGGGACACCCCAGGTATTTTATTGAGACATAACATAGAATAAGTAGACTGATTTTTGTTTCCCGGGCTTTTCTGCGGTTTAAAATAAAAATCTTTGCTGCAAAATCATACTTTAACTATCATCTGTGCCGTTGGTGGCTCACTCAGGTTGTTCCCCTTTTGATGAAAGCTATCGGATGGCAAGGTGGAAGTATTCTAGCTCTTGAAACATTAAAACGTGTAGTTGTTGCTGGAAACCGAGCTAGGGATGCATTGGTTGCTCAGGGACTTAAGTGAGTACATAATTTAATTCTGTGAAAATTTAGATTTTTGTGTTCTAGACTTGTAAAGATTAATAATTAGTTTTCTATATTTGGGAGTTGCACAAATTATTTCTCCGACTATACTTGTGGTAATTTTTTATCACAGATTTCACCTATCAAAAATAACACTTAGTTTGACAGATTTTATGTTTCATTCTGAAAGTAAGTTGGGGACTTGCTTCTCTTAGAAAGCTTTAGGCTATGTGTTGGAAATGACCAAGTCTTGATCAAGTAGGATTATATGTGATAGTGCCTTTTATGCTACATTGTCCTCATTTTTCAATTCTCTTACAATGATCCCCAAAGGAGCAGGTGCATTTTTGAACCAATGCTATCATTAGGTTCAGTCAAAGACTTTAGATCTGCACTCATCCATACATGTTGCAAGGGAGGGGGAAGAAAGAGGATAAGCTGGATTAAAGTGTTCATATGTATCTTTTAACTGTGAAGAACGAAGAAAAGAGAAGTTTTGGGAATAAAATTTTTTTGATTATTGTCTCAAAACATGGATATATATATATATATATATATATATATAATATTTACAGGTAATTTAAAAAGGAAAATATGTCTATTCATAACAAGGCATGAATTCTTGCCATAGTTGCAAATTCCTAACATTTTAACATTTCCCCTCAAGTTGGAGCTCTACAGTTGTATGCTCCTAATTGCTGTGAGTATACTGAATTCTGGAGCTACGGAGTGATCCGGCAGGTGATTCTACAAGAACATCTACTAGCTGATTATTCAAGCTGACAAAACGTGTCACCACTGCACCCCAAATTAATTTCTGTATACTTCTCTATGCTTCATTCTTTCGTGAAATGGCAGATTGAGATTATGTGTCTTGCAACATGATTGTCACGATGCAATTTCACTGGTTTACCCCTCCACAACTCAATCTTCAAAGAAGTTCCATTACAGATAAGCTCATATGTAGCAAGCTGCAAAAGCCATTACTGGGTGTTCTGCTTTTGTGCTTGAGTTAGATATTACATATTGCTTTTTGCTTCTGCAAGATATAATTCCGTAAGATTAGAGCATAGTGCCTTGAAGTGGACTATCTGTCTAAAAGAGATGTAAGCCAGTCTGCATAAGAATATTCCATAATACTTGCTTAGAATATCCCATTATATTTGCATGTTCCCTTATATGATAGACCTTGTCTTGGTGAACCTTTGATATACTTAGAATAACTAGCTGTGCTTCAGAGCTGCAAAACTGTTGGACTACAATGCTACAATGCACAAACCATGCTCTTGGTTTTTACTTGAGACCATAAAGAGATCGGTGCGAAATATATATATATATATATATACTTACACACCCAGTCTCCCCCAGAGCAACAAATCATATTGGTTACTCCATTTTGACCTCTTAAGCAAGATCACTATGAAAGATAACATTTTTGATAGCCAACTGGTTGAAAGTCCAATAAAACGTGGTTTCCATGGAAAGGAGGAGATAGACATATAAGATCGTGTCTATCAGCAAAAAGCTACCATAATCAAGACCTTTTTTTGAGGATATTCCGTCTAGCTTTCAAACAACCAACCTATCTGTCAGCTTTTGCATAGAGAGGAAACACCAATTTTGTTTTTTCTTATGGTAAAAGAACTATTTCCGAAGTACCCCTATTATAAAACACAATTATTTCCTCAAGCATAGCTTAACCTGGATGAGCCCGAAAGATCTTCGGTATTTGGACAGGGAAAGCTAGTAACGAAGGTATGAGACGTAGGTGACAAACATGGGTAACTTAAGAAATTATAAATGACGTACGCTGCAAGTGGACCAAGTAACTTTTTGAAGAGCAGTAGTAATATTTGCCTTACATGATAGGCAATGAGTAATTAGGCGTAGTTTGTTGGCCTTTTATCATGAGAAGCATGGTGGATATGGCTGTAATTTAGTGAATTTGGTGAGAAGTTCGGGGATGTCTCCAAGTAGATTACATCTGCTTAGACAAATTACTTGCTCTCTCTGTTCCAATTTATGTGAAGACTGGGCACAGAGTATAATAAAAAATAAGACTTATGGAAGTTGTGGTCCTAAACAACTCAGAAAAGGGTCCATAGTATTTGTGTTGTTATAAAAGCTTCTCACAAAGGGTAGAATTGAGAATTTAAGCTAAATTGTTTCCAAATTTAGAAAAGGGTTATTCTTTTTGGAACGGAGCAAAAAGGAAATAGGTTCACATAAACTGGAACAAAGGGAGTATATTGTATGATCTTATCATTTGTGACATTTCTGGTGATGGGAATACTCTATAAATGTATTTTAAGGGTCTTGGTTGAAGTTTGTCATACCCGAGAGTAATCTAGTTGGGCCAACCACCCATGACGAGAGTAGAGATAAAGGTTCACTGGAATAAAGAATGAAATAAGGACTCTTCTGCTACAAAACAATAGAAGGCTTAACACGCTGTCAAAATATTATCTTCCTAAAGGTGAATAATACCACGAGCAAGACTCGGTAATGTACGAGTAGCTTCAGTTAAATATCTAGTTTTGCCTAGAGGAACTCTATTTTTGGAGGAGTATATGCACATGCAAAATGCCTTCGGAAGAGATGAGTGTAGAGAAATATTCTTGTGCAATATTACTGATTGATTTTTTAATAGAAATACTGAACTAATTACACCTTTTAACATAAAAGGCTTTAAAGGTAGGAAATTACTCGGTTCTATTTTCCATAAGAAGAAGCCAAGTATAGCAAGAATAGTCATCAACAAAGGAGCTAAATTGTAAAAGCCTTAAGTGACAATTTGGACCCTTATATCTGAATGGACTATTTCAAACATAGATGTCATTCTGTGGTGGACTCGTTTAGGGAGAGAGGTAGAAGTGTGTTTCCTAAGGTAGTATTACTAGAAGTCAAATTCGAGAGACGTGGGACCATCTTTCATAATTTAGTGATATTTGGATGTACCACGTGGCTATTCCAGCAAAGACCAAATACATTAGATGATTTCTTCGCTTCTCCATAAGCCAATTTAGAGTTACTCTATACGGTGTTACCTGCATTGGTGGAGCGTAGAAGGCGGAATAGGCGAAGTGTGTACAAGCTGTCCTGAGCACCGTCTTTATAAAATAGTAGTAGGATCTAGTTCTAAAGCCCTTAATCTGATTCCTTAATCATGGATCCATCATTCTCATCTAGAGTGATCACGATCTGTATTATGTGGTTTACTACTTGTTTGCCGAAAAAAAGGGAGCTAAACTGAAGACGGAATCCTAATTTTCTTAAAGGAACAACAATGATCAAGTTAAATCTCACTAGTGGGGTCTGGGGAGGGTAGTGTGTACGCAGATCTTACCTCTACCTCGAGGGGGTAGAGAGGCCGTTTCTGATAGCCCTCGGCTCAAGAAGGCGAAAAGAGGCAGTATATCAGTACCGTCAATAAAAACCATAGAAAAAATCACAACAACTAGAAAATAGATGAAAAGCAAAACAATAACCACTAGATAAAGCCAGGCACTAAGAGGAACGAAAGAGTAGTGTGAACTCAACATTAACCACTAGCAGTCGAAGACAAAATCCTAACAGACTAGCCTCACTCTCACTCTGGTGCACTGTAGAAAAAAGCACAGCTACCTCCTAACTTACAACCTAAATTCTCAACCTCCACAACTTCCTGTCTAGGGCCATGTCCTCGGTAATTTGAAGCCACGTCATGTCCTAGATCACCTCTCCACAATACTTCTTAGGTCGCCTCCTACCCTCCTCGTACTCACCAAAGCCATATGGTGCAAATCATAACATGACGCTTCAAATGATTTCACCATGTCCCTAAAACATGATTAGTGGAAATCAAAATTCTTTTCCCACTTTCTATAGATTGAGGTAAAATTGGACATGAGAATGGGATAAAGATACTCCCAAGGAATCTAGATTACTGATTTTGCTTAAGACTGTTTGAACGTTGACCTCTTCAATAAGGGTCATTAATAATATGATGAATGTGAACTGCCCTCGGTACTTTCACGGTTTGGTTGGCGCTTAGAAAGTATTCGGTTTTCTTCTACAAATTTTTGGGTTTTATGTTTTGTCTTTTGTTTTTGATGTCCAACAAAATTAATGATTTTATTGAGTTTGGTAAGGATATTCTTAGTGCCCCCCCCCCCCTCTCTTTTACTTACACTTGAAGAGCTTTCTATATATAGGGTTGGTCTTGTTGAAGTACTCCTAGGCCTTCTTGATTGGAGAGCTGGAGGAAGAAATGGACTTCGCTCTCAGATGAAGTGGAATGAGTCTGAAGCATCCATTGGCAGGGTGCTTGCAGTTGAGGTTAGTATACTTGATATTCTACTGTATTTGCATGATCTTGTAGTCTACTTTTTCGTTTTTAAGTATTTGGAAATATTTCCTGAGTCACAAAAGACAGTTTCCAATTTTTGAACATTGTGCCCCTTCCGATTAGGATTTGTAAACCTGTAAAACTTAATTGGAGATATGATCATTGTGGAATCCAATACAACCTTATTTGGTTTTTCAAAATAAAGTTCTTGCAAATCCCACTTCTTCCCGGGTTTTGTAAATTCTTTCGTGGTGTGATGATATTTTAGTTTGTGGCAGTGCTAGTTATTGTTGAGTTGTCCCACATCGGTGGGATTTGAGGTCATTGGTCTTCTTATATGGTCTTGGATAATCCTCACCTTATAACTAGCTTTTGAGGTTGAGTTAGGCCTAAGGTCCATTTATTATGGTATTAGAGCCAGGCCCATCCCAATTATTGTTATCGATATTGGACCCCAATTTATGTTGTCCACGCTCCAATTTGCAGGCATGGGCGTGAGAGGGTGTTGAGTTATCCCACATGGGTAGGATTTGAGGTCCTTTGTCTTCTTAGGTCTTGGACAATCCTCCATTCATAAGCTAGCTTTTGAGGTTGAGTTAGGCATAAGGTTCATTTATCAGTTATTGTTTTGTGGTTATAATTTGGTTTGTCCTTATGAGAATGATGTACACATGTTGGCAAATTTATACGGATTTGGAGCTCAAAATGAACTGACTGTTCACAAATAAAGTGTGCTTTGATTTATGTGCAGTGTTAAAGGCTTATTTAAAGTGCTTTTAAGCCCTGAAGCTTAGAAGCCCAGGTTGTGCGCTTCGCCTCGCTTATTTGACGTTTTAGTACAGGCGTCAAGGTGCTAAGGCGTGCATATCTTTGTCAGTGGGCTCCGTCTTTAAGAGCACACCACTGTCCAATGAATATATTTGACAAAGTGATGTATTAGTTTTTAAGAAAACACCTGACTACCTTTAGTGATTAAGACTAAGAAATTAGAAATTTAGTATGAGAAACTAACCACTAAAAACCTAAAGCTACATTTTTCAACTAAATAAAATATTTAAGATGAAGTCTGAACTTAATTCCATTCTTTTGTCCAAATAATTATTGTTTGTGTTTATAATGACATTTTCTTGCGTTGCATTTCTGTTTTATATATTCTCTTCATTGGTGCTTTTCTTCATTAAAGACCCCACGTGAATTATTGTTTGTGTTTAAGATCGCATTTTGTTACATTGCATTTTTTTATTTGCTTCATTGGCACTTTTCTTCAGTATAGTCCCCAATTGAATTCGCTTTGCACTTAAAGCTCCAATAGACTTAAGCAGTTCTTTTCGCTTTTAATTACTCTGTACGTTTAAAGCTCATGTGCGGCTTATTTGTGTAATTAGCACTGCGCTCGATCCAACTTTCAAGATCGATTATCAATAACGAGCTTATCTGCAGAAAACTGGGCATAACTCATTTATAGTATGTCAAAATTTGGCTAATTACTTGAGAAAGAAGTTTTTTGATTTAGTTTTTATGCATCACTTTTACTTGGTATGCATTTTCAGTATTTGGCTTGTAATGTGAGTGTTGTTTGTATTCATAAAAATTAAGTAAAAATTGACTCATCTAGAGACGAGCCAAATCAAGCCTAGCTCGTATAAGTTAAATTCACAATGAGCTCCAGCTTGACCTCATAGAAACATAATTGGGCGGAGCTTCAACTCGAGCTTGTTCGTTAAACGAATCTTGAGCCAAGCTTGAATTGTCAGAACTCAGAGCAGTTTTGTACACAATTAAATTTTTAATCGAAAAATAATGCCCTTTCTGAAAGCCTGCCTTATGGAGAGCTTTATTCTGTGTGGATTGTGTACTAGCAGTTTTAATGTTGATTCTCTGAAGAATCTTATTGCTGTAGAGACATTTTTTTTTTTTGATAAGGTAAAAGTAATAAGTACCAACATGGTACAAAATAGCGCAACAGGCAGCCCAGATAACATCTTCAGAAAGTCAATACACTGATTTTGATTTACTAAATTACCAAATTACACCAAAGTTACAGATTATAAAGACATGTATTCTTAATTCTAATAATGTGATTCCTGTTCCCTTCAAAGCAAGCATTGTTCCTTTCCAACCATAAGGTCCACAGAATGCACAATGGAATGGTTCTCCATATCTGTTTCAGCCTTCTAGATACTCTTTGAGATTGCCAAGCTTCTATAAGACCCCTTACTGTTTGAGGCATCACCTGAGAAATGTAACAAATGCTGAAAAATAGATCCCAGTATTGCCTAGATACTCTGCAATGGAGGAGAAGGTATTTACTGATTCGTATTCTTCTGTACAGAAGTAACATCTATTGCACAACCTGAAACCTCTTTCTGCAAGTTAGCTTAAGTCAAACAGGCCTCCCAAATAAGTATTCATCCAAAGCATGCTACCTTAACTGGAGCTTTGGTTTTCCAAATCATCTTCCAAGGCCAATTAGCATCTCTGTGATTTGACTTCTCTACCTCATGCTGTAACAGCTTTTCGCTGAATGTTTTTATCCTTGCTGACAATCCACAACAGTGTATACACCTTGCTCTGATCAATTGAAACAGATTCAAATTGTTGAAGCAGGTGATAGAAATCCTCAACTTCCCAGTCATCCAAATTTCTTCACCACTTTAACTCTTACCCCTGCCGGGATCCTCCATTTTTATTGACCCATTCTTGAATTTCCCTGTAACTTGGAGGCTTATCAGTGTAATATCTAAAAGAACCCAACAAACATCTGCGATGAAGTTCCACCATACTCCTTAAAGAGTTGTTTCGATTGGAAGCTGATTTGGACCTAAAGAATCATCCTTCACAACTTATTCTTCTCCCTTGGCCACTCTTCTACCTGTGCTATCTGGGCATAATTCCATACGATGTTGGGCTTTCTTGGCTCATACCTTGGCTCCTCCTCCTCCAAAACATAACTTTTAACTTAAACTTCAAAATTGCACCATCCTGATCATGGATTATTCACACTAATCTCAGGGATTATGATCATGGATTTATAATTGCCACAACTCTGACAAATCTTCTCATCCCGTTATCTGAAATATGCGATATGAAAACGATTGATGTTGATAATTCCAGCTTCTGCAAATGTTATATTGTCCTTCTGTTGCCGATTCCATACATTTGCATAACCCCAGATGTTGCGTCTATCAAAAGTAACTCTGTTCATTTTGTTTTTCCTCCTTCCAAGATTTCATACCAGTAGTCCGTTCCGAAACTTTAAAAGATTTGGTCCCTGAAGTGAAAAAACACTCTTCCCATTCTAACTTGTTAACTTCCACCTTCACTTTTCTCGTCGCTGTAGAGTAGGCTTAAGTTACTCAGTGAAAAGTATTCTGTTAACAAGAAGCAATGAACCAGGAAAGAAACAAGTAAGTGATAGAAAAAGATAGAACTCAGAAAAAGGAATGGCTAAAGAAAGAATCGAAGGAAATGTATGAGATTGAATTTAAGTTACTCAGTAGAGAAATGTTTAACCCCTCTCCCACTCTTTACATGCTTTCACCAGTTATATATTTCTGGATATCCATTACTAATTAGTGTTACATATTTATCCAGGTTTTGCATGCTTTTGCTGCAGAAGGGGCCCATTGTACTAAAGTTCGTGAGATACTAAATGCTTCCGATGTAAGTCCAAACCCGTAAACAATGGTATACTTGTGTCGTCCAGTTTGTGACTGTTTCAAAACTTTTGCAAATTCTTCAATTCTGGATGTTAATATGTTCCTATGGACTTGTTGAGAAAGATCTTTATCTAGAATAAGAGGAAGGGAACAGAAATTAATTGTTGGAAAAAGATGAATTTAGAAACACTTAGAACATGCTTGGCAAACCTAATAAATCTTTGAATCGCAATTGGAATCTTTAAGTATTTCAGCGCGTCCAGTATGGAGTGGGGTAGATTCCCCCATGGTTGCCTTCACAATAATATGCTGAATCAGAAAAAGTTCCTAGGGTGGGAATGGGAAGCATAAGAGACATTGGAATATTGATCTTTGATGAATCTATTCAGGGACTGACTACTTAATCTAAAGTCATCTAGACATCCAACTGAATTTGCTTGTCTGTTAGAACATAATAAGTTTACAGTTATTTTCTTAATCAAAATAATAAGTTTACACTTTTACAGATTCAAATCAACTGACAAAATAGTTGTGGCAGAATTTGAATACTTTCTGCTTCATCATGGGAACTGTTCTTGAGAATTCAGTTTCTAGAATTGGATTTTCTAAAGAAGAGTTTACAGTTTGAGTTGTTAAGATCTTGAAACAATCAAGACACATGCTCTTTTTTTCCTTGTTTTCTATAAAATCTAGTTTATGACCTAGCCGTTAGCATATTTTTTCATAAATATCATAATGATCATCTAGTTGTTTGTTCTTTTAGTGATGCTATGTTTCTTGCCGTATTCTAGATGAAAATAATAAATGCAGGTCTAGAATTGCTTAGATATCACCCCTCTCCTTGTTGGGCCGTGTGACTGAGTTGTAGTCTGGACCAACACTTACCTCAAAAAAGTGTTAAGACTTTGTTCTATGTTGGACCTTCTAATGAAACCAAGATATGTTGATCATGTTTGCGAACAATCTTTAACTTGCAGGTTTGGAGTGCTTATAAGGATCAGAGACATGATCTGTTCCTCCCTTCAAATGCCCAATCTGCAGCTGCTGGAGTTGCTGGATTAATTGAGAATTCGTCCTCCAGGCTGACTTATGTTCTGACAGCTCCTCCCATGCAAACTGGTCAAGCAAAACCTCCAGTCTTGACCACATCTGATTCAAATGGCAAGCAGGATCAAGGTCCATAAAATGAAAAGTTAGCCATGACTATACAAACATCTTATGAAATGTTTTGGCAATAAAATGTGCTGCTCTTCTCTTGTTGGCACTTGAAAGGCATGCATGGTCCTCCAATAAGTGGAAGAATTAAATATAAGGAAAAAAAAGCGAGTTTCATCATGCGATGCGATACCCCCATTTTTTCTGCATCTTCTGTACAGTTTCTCCCCACCCCCTTCAGCTTGCTCTTATTTTGTTGTATTTGCCGAAGAAGCCAAATTAGAAGCAGCAGGACATGGTTATCCAATATGTAAAGACAACCAAAACAGCCTGTAAATTATGTTCATTTTGAAATTATTCTTGTAAAATTAGTAGAGTTGATTTTGTTGAGTTTTGGAGTCTCAGTTGCCTCACTTCTGAGCTGATTTGTCGAGCTTTTTAGTTGTGTTATTTTTTGTTTATTTACTCCTTCCGCTGAGATGTCATCTGTGTAAATAAACGTACTCAATTTCATAATTAGTTTTTTATTTGAGGTTTTACTTTTGGTGAGATAATTGTGGTTGTGGTGCATTACTTTGTGTAGCGGTCAATTTTTGTCAAATCTGATGGTCTTTGAATGCAGATACATTAAATAGTAATAAATTTTCTGTACATGCAAGGATTGGTGGCATTTAGATCTTTGAGCATTAGTGTAAAGAAGACTTGATGAACTGCTTCGTGGATTGCAGACCAGTCCCTGGTGATGATAAATTCTTCTGAATCCAAAAACCCAAGACGACATCATACAAGTTAGAATTCCAGTCTTTTCTTGGGACATTTCGCCAAAGCAAATATCATAAATTTTGTGCGATTGTTATCCTTCCCCATTTGTAGACTTTTGGAGACCGCCTTGGAATTTTCCAAAGCTTAACTTGGAGATTGTTGCACACTTTGCCTGTGTCAATTTGTTCCACTGGCAATGGTTGATCTGAACATCAGCCGCGTAACTGTATGCTAATGATATGAAGTTATGACTGATCAGTCTATCTAGTTTAATAATATTGCTATTGATGAACTTTCAGAATTAATGATCTTAGAAGTTTGAATAGCTCTTTTTTGGAAGGAAAAAAAAAGGTTTAACAATCTGCTAATGGTCGGAGTCTGAGATTTACTTGAGATATCCCAAAGCCGCCTGCTATAATAGACGCTGATGGATAGGCTATTAGTTCTCAAACTCTCTAATATTATTAAGTTGTCAATTTGAATATTTCTCCGCATTCTAGACCAGCATTCCTTTTTCAAAGGACTATTTACAAAATAATAAATGCACGTAGTCTGGAGTAATAACACTACATAAATCAGGGGGCTAAATTCACCATAATAAATAGAAAAGGAGAGAAGTGATGTTAAGATTGGGAAGATGAAGTTATGAGTGGTTTGTATGGGACCAGTGGGGTTACAAACCTGGGTAGCAGCATCATTGTCACCATGGCATTTAGTAAAGAACTTGACCGGCACAGCTAGATTACTAGTCTGTTTGGCCGAGTTTATTTTTGGCCAAAACTGTTTTTGGTAAAAAATTGAGGTGTTTAGCCAAGCTTTTGGAAGGAAAAAAAAAGTGTTTTTGAGGAGAAGCGGAAGCAATTTTGGAAAAGCAGGAAAAAGTAGCTTATCTCCAAAAGAACTTTTTTGAGAAGCACTTTTGAGAAAAATACACTAAGAAGCAGTTTTTTAAAGATTGGTCAAATACTAATTGCTGCTCAGAAGTGCTTTTCAAACTAATTAGTCAAACACAAACTGTTTCTCATCAAAAGTACTTTTGAGATTTGAAAAAAGTACTTCTCAAAATAAATTGATTTTTGCAGCTTGGCCAAATGGGCTATACTAACTTATAAGGAATCATTAGTTTGGTTTCCTCTTTAAATTTTTCCTCCAATAACAGCAATAAAACCTGGTATTGCAAAATTTTACTGTTTTCTTTTAAGAGCCCCTATTGAGCATAGGATCATTTCCGATGTAATGTTACATGGGACGATTTACAGCCGTACACTATATTTATGCCACCTTTTAACCTATACCTTATTTTAAAAAACTATTGGTATCGTAACCAACTAACAAAAAATCCGTAATAATATAGTCATTATATCCCTTCCAAAACATATAAAAGATGTATCAAGCATACCCGGATTCAAATTTCAGAGCCGTATCTCATGTCGTCTCTCGTGAGATCGCATATCGCAAATTAGATTTGAACTAGATTCAAATTCCAAATTCAAAATTACAAAATACATTGTAAGTATTCAAATTCATTTAATTTTGTTTGATTGAAGTTGTTTGACGAACTTCACTAATACGCTGAATTTGCATTCTAAATGTGTTTGACGTTCAATTCCAAACATTCTAACCCGACAAATATGCTGAAATTTTTGGTTTAGTTGCTCAACAAGCTGAAGTTATTTGGTTCATATCTAAAAAATTCAGCAAAACGAGTTATATGAGTGTTATGATTGTTTATTTGCTAAACAAGCTGAAGTTATTTAGTTCATATTTAAAAAATTCAGCAAAACGAGCTGAAGTTTTCCTCCTATACTGGTTAAATATTAAACATATCTATATTGCAAAAAAAAACTTAAGCATTATTTGCTGAAGATTTTTACGTAATCTTTAAAACCTTCAGCAATATGAGCTGATTTTCCTCCTACACTAGGTAAAAAGAAACATAAATTAAAATTACATATTGCACAAAAAACTTCAGCATAGGTGCTGAAGGTTTTTAGTTAATATTTAAAAAATTCAACAGGAAGAGCTGCAGTTTTCCTATTACACTGGGTAAAAAAAACATAAATTAAAATTATATATTGCATAAAACTTCAGCATAGGTACTGAAGTTTTTCAGTTAATCTTTAAATACTTAAGCAAGAAGAGCTGAAGTTAATCATTTCCTCTGCTATTTTTCGATTATGAATAGAATTAATATTAAAAAAACGCACAAAACACTTATAACAAAAATTGAATATTTTATTAAACATTAAAAAGGATAAATTAAATTAAATAAATAATGAAATAACATAAATAACAAAAAAAAAAACTAATCGTGGCATATCATCATCTTCGTCGTTGTCGTCACTGCCAGAAGGACGAGCATCTTCATCAACAAGATTATCAAATATTGCATACATCACAAGGGTATCAAGCTTGTTGTTGATTTCTTCCAGCTCCTTGTCATACTTGTCTATGAGCTCATCCAGTTTCACCTCAAAGGCCTCTATAATGTCTTGCTTGATTTCTTCCACTATTTGCCTGATATTAGCATCCATATTTCTCCTTTTTGTATTTTATATATGCTAAAATATATGTGTTTGAGTGAATGAACTCATAAAGTATAGCGTGCTTTTATAGGGGAAAAACTTATGCATGGTATATGAAAAAGCAAAAAGGAATTTTAAACGTTGTCTACAGAAAAGCGTGCATGAATATGATAGGAATATAACTATTACACTAACACATACCCCCAACGCAATATAATTACTACTTTAATTGTGTTTGTTATGTTTACTCTTGTATACTATGCAATTAATGCTGAAACATGCTCAAGTTTGTTGAATGCTTTTTCAAAAACTTCATCTCAATGTGCTGAAATTAGTTAGTTCATTTCTAAAAACTTCAACACTTGATGAGCTGAAGTTTTTCTCTTGGACTCGATAGTTTTTGTCGTAATGCTTTTTCAAATAACTTTAGCTCAATGTGCTGAAGTTATTTAGTTCATCTATAAAAATTTCAGCACTTGATAAGCTGAAGTTTTTATCCTGGACTCAATAGTATTTGTCGTAAAGCTTTTTCAAATAACTTACGTAGAAAAAGCTTAAGTTTTTGACCTATATTTGACACCTTCGTTATGACTTTTAACCAAACTTCAGCTTAAATAGCATAATTATTTACTTCGTACTGAAGTTTAGCATATTTATATCAATCCAAGTATACTAAAACACTAATTAATGCGAATAGAACAAAAATTTAAAAGACATCATATAAATCACACAAAATAATATATATTCACACAATCCAATTTTATTTTCGCTTACA
>JASVEL010010000.1:0-179801 GCA_032618575.1 Nicotiana noctiflora
TTTAGGATAGAAATTACCTATTTTCTTGATACGAACTTGTTTAGAACTGTAAAATTCCTTATTGAGATTGTTGCGTATTTATTTTGGGACTACGGTACGGAATTTTAGGAGATCCCCTTGCATGTTTACTTTGGGATTAAGGAACTGTATCCCAGGAGATTCCCCTGTACTGGATATTTATTTTAGGACTACGGATTGGTATTTCGGGAGATACCCATGCACATTTACAATTTGGACTACGGGACGGTATCCCGAGAGAACCCCTTGTACTGGATATTTAATTTGGGACTACGAATCGGTATTCCGGGAGATCCCCCTTCTCATTTACGATTTGGACCACGAGACGGTATCCAGGGAGATCATATGCACATTTACGGTTGGGACTACGGGACGTTATTCTGGAAGATTCCCTATTGATATCTCTATGTACTGGATTATTTCTTTCTGTGATTTCATCTTTATTGACTGTTAGTATTTCAATTAAACTATTAATTTCTTACTATTTTACCGTGTTATATATAACCAGTAGGGTCTTGATCTTCCTCGTCTCTACTCGACCAAAGTTAAGCTTTGACACTTACTAGATACTACCGTGGTGTACACAATCCAAACCGGCTCTAAATTTGATTGAGTCAAGCTATATGTTCAATGAAAATACTCCTATGGTGCATGAAAACATGAAATCTCACTCCTATCTAATCGTCACATAGGATACCCTTTGAATAGTAACTAGAATAATCGTGGACTTCCCTAATTCTCTTAACTAGAATAAAGGAGTGAAGATGATTAATTCCCGGTGACAAGATCGATAACATCGAGGTTGGCACGACATCATAAATCTTAAGCACCATCTTTTTAAATGTCCATATTAATTATAGCAACCATAGTACGAAACAGTCATGCAATCCCAATTTAAAAATATGGTGGCAGAAAAAAAAGAAGTGTCATCGAGTACTGGGAGACCACCATTACAGAATCTAATCTGAAAAAAAATACAACCCCATTACAGCTAAAGTTCTGTTCCATCTTACAGGTGCCTCACTTATTTTTAATTCACTAACAGAAATAAAGTTGGAGAATCCTTCTTCTTTATTTCTATTACAATATTACCATTTCACATTCCCAAATGTATTATTGAACTTCTGAATATCCTATTGACAAATTTATTTGTTTGCTCTCTTTTATAAGCAAGACTTACCACCAGATATGGAGGAGCTCCGCCCGAGTTTCCGGTGCTCCGGCGACCGAAGACTAGAGATCGTAAGCGGAAAAGGGTTCAGCAGCAACCAGGTAAGCATTACTAATATGAACCATAATTTCAAGAACCTTATAGTTGAACTATTAAGTTTAAATTTTAGATTCGCCTATACAGGGAAGTCGGGCTCGCTCACCGGATCTGCCCGTAGTAACGAGCAAGGGGACATGGCCGAGTCAGGTGGCAACAGCAACTTCATCGTCAGCTAAGCCATGGGGATTCAATGATCCAGAGATGAAGAGACGAAAGAGAATAGCAAAGTATAAAGTGTATACTATTGAAGGAAAGTTCAAGACTTCCATTAGAAATGGACTGAGGTGGTTCAAGAATAAATGCTCTGAAATCATCCATGGCTATTAATTAGCTATTGTTACTGTAAAAGGTGCTTTTTTTTAGTCTCAATATGATCTGTTGCGAGTTCTGAAATTATAAGAAATTACTACAAAGAAAGGTGGGAAACATAGAGGTGACACAGGTCTAATTAATTTCATAGTACTTAGAATGTTTTGCTTCATTTTTCAAATTGAAATACTTATTTGTTTGCATGTCATCTATCAGCATTTATTGTTCTGACCTTTCATGCCTTTTTTGCATATCAAACCCATGGAATTCAAATTGCCAATGAATTAACATTGCTCTGGTGCAAAAGCATAGATCTTTGGCTCTTTTTTTCACAAACAGACCGAATTGAAGATCTTTACACCAAACTTTGGGCTAAATTGCTGTATATTTGCAATATGTGTCTCATTTGATCTGAACCTGGCAATGAATATGATTTTGATTCACCACCTTTTTCTAAGCGATTTGTTGGGAAGTCAAGTTGACCAAGCCATGGATTGGGTGGATCAGAGGCAACTTTGATTTTAGTATTCAATTCGTTTGCCAGGTTAAAAGCGAAACAGAAAAGTTGCATTACCTACAACTTTTCTTACATCTAAGTAATGACTAATATGACAGTATTAATTCATAATGCTACTTCCTCATGAAAAGTCAAACAGATGCGGACATTATAATTGGACATATGTTTGTTAATCAATCAACATAATATGACTCATGAGTACGGGGTGGCAAATGGGCGGTGCAAGTAGGATATGAACGTGTCAAAACAGATAATTTTAAAAATAAGTTATTCGACCCCACTCATATTTGAGACGGATATAAAATAGATTTATCAATGACTTCTTAAATATGATCACGTCTTTCAAACTTGAGAAATTATAATTTGAGGCTTTACAATTTTTAAGTGGATAATATATTTTTTTTATTCATATTCGACCAGATTTTAAATGGTTCATTTGTCCAACTTACGGATAATATAAGTCGATAACTATTTTTTTTTTAACAATTTGCTAAATATATTCGTGAGTGCAAAGGTAACTTATTTTTCTTAAATGACCCGCAAATTAAGGTCCAGTTTGGAACTTCTAATAAGTAATGACATTTGACTCAAATTGCATGATACGTTTGAAGTCCAGTTTGGAACCTAAATTTCCTAAAGCAAGAATTGCTTTTCTTGTGCCTGGAAATGGGAGAAAATTTATATGAAGGAAAAGAAATGGAGAAAGCTGGTAGGAAAATGTGATAAAAGTGTGAGGCACATTCAAAATAAATTTACCTCGAAATATTAATTGTTAGGTATTGTCCTGATTTTCTTATTCTATTTGATTTTTCTATCTCATGAGTGAAAGGACAACACATTTACTATAATAAGGTTTTTTTCTAGATAAAAAATATAAGTCTTCTATATTCGGCTAGTCCTTTTTCTTGTATGAAAATGTTTAAACTTCTATAAATTCAAAATCATAGCATTATAATGTAGCCATAGGAGATTTGAGAGTCTTGTTTAGCGGGAGAACTTTACGGGACAAGTGTTAGTGTGTCCCTTCTGTTTGCCTCTTCGTGAGGTTGTTCTCTCGATATTTTATACTATCTTTTTATTATAGTGGATTGCTCATCTCCGTCATGAATGTAGGTCAGTTAACCGAACCACATTAAATATTTATGTATCTTTTGGTAGATTACTCTTTGTTGTCTGATTTATCTTCGTTAAAAATTTGTTTTACTAACTTTCGCATGACACCGAATTTTTTTTTTTTTGGGTCCTAACACTATTTCATACTAATTCATACTCCTTTCTTTCAGTTAACCTATTCGGGCTCAAAGTTTAGAAATGCATTTATTTTCGTTGTAAATACTTCTTAATTTTCGTTTCGTTCTATTCACCCATTTGGTACTTAGGATTGGACAATTATATATATAGTTGAACATTTACTATTCCTTACCCAATGATATCTAACGAATAGAAAGACGTTAACCTTTTTAACTTTCTATTTCATATTACGAAGTTAACATATCATAAAATGGGTCGTGAGATTTATATTGGGGGCGGATCCAGCACGTTATCTACGGGTTTCCATGAACTCAGTAGTTTTTGTCCAAACATTATAAATATGTTTAAAAAATTCATTAAAATGACTATAAATATTTGAATGTGAACCCAGTTACTATAAAAAATTTACTCGAAATCATTGCAGGAACCCATAAATATTAAATCTTCGATCCGCCTCTATTTATATCTAACTTATTTCTAGTTTATCTTTATTTGGTTTGGTTGCTATATAGGAGTTGTTTAAAAGGAAAAACCTCGTAAAAGCGAGAGAAAATGATGACGAGATATGTATGTAATAAAATAGGAGTACAACTTTTATATCTTAACAAAAATAATCTCTTAGATTCAGATGTATATTCCTTCATTACAATGTAATCCATTGTACTTTCCTAGGCACATTTAGAGCAAACATAATGAAAGAATTCAATAAATTTTTGTTTTCCTTCTTTTTCTCACTATTTTCTTTGTTCCAAATAGAGTCTAAGTTAGAAAAAAACTGCTCCATTTGGAACTAATCAGTAAAGATCTAAGAAACATCAGAGCAAAAGGCAGAGACATTTCTACACTAGTTCTGAGATATAATGCCTTTGCAAAAATTAATTAATTAATAAATTAATACTACAAAATGAAATGAAATGAAATTAGACGCTCACGTGCATGCCTTTTATGTGTTTGATGAATTGCTATCACTGTTGACGCCTCATTTGTTCGTAAAATTGAGCTATGAAATTTTCTGCTTTTGCATCAATCATCTCGTCTGCTCCAATTGCATCAAATACCTGGTCAGGATCTTCCTCTTCATCGTCGCTGCTCTCACCGTAGAGTTCATGGAGATTATTTGCTGAAGCATACTGACTCATGGTTCCTGCAGAGGAAGTGGAGGGTGATGGAGAGGACACATTTTCACAGCATTCTACCATCGGCGATGGAGATTTCACCGGCGGCGGCTGGTGGGGAGTTGGTGGTGATTGATTGTCTTGGAGATGTAAAGGCCTCATTGAACCCACCAGCTTCTTCCAATTATCTCCTTTTGAATCCGCATCAGGCACCGGTTCCTTTAGTATTCAGAATTTAAAATCAATGTATGTTAGAACATGATACGTAAAATATGTGTTGTGGTGACAAAACTAGAATAACATACAGAGGCGGAACAAGAATTTGCCGCGGAACCCATAGCTCGTCTTAGTAACTGAGTTTGCAACTAGTTCCGCCTCCGTGACATATATGTAAAAGCTAAGAATTAGTTCATGTTCTTCCTGTAAAGAAAGTGATTTATCGACCAATGCAGAATGAATTATTGGCCGTTAAAAAATGTCGATAACTAAAGTTATGTTATCAGAATATGATACATAAAATGTAAGAGCAATTAATGTTGGATCTCTGTAGGAGTACCTGAGAAATTTTCTGATGCTTTAGATCAATAGATCGACGGCGCAGCTTGAGCGACGCAGCTCTGAGGAAGCTGAAAGCACCTTGCTTTTTCTTCTCCTTGGTATTGATTGTTTTCTCTCCGTTATTACCATTGACACTTAATTTTGGTTCTTTCACAATGTTGTTGGTGTCAATGTCATCATTGAGTGGAGATTTATTGTTGTTGGTGGTGGTGATTGTGGAGTTGATTACCTCTTCCGTCATTCTTTTGAGGAGATGTTCCACGAAAATGAATTGGCTACGCTCTGTCCAACGACGTTAATGAGATTTAGTTTGCCCTCCCTGCAATGCAGGGCGAGTTGTTAAGAGAGACGTTGCGAACAAATGAGGCATTAATTTGCTGTATATATATACAAGAGAAGCGACAAAAAAGGGAACCTAGAATTTCTGTGTTTGGTGTTAATTCTTTGTTTGTCAGTTACGGTTACTATATAAGCACCTCAGGATATTTGTGCGGTTCACAACGTAGTTTGGAATTGAAGTTGAAACATATATAGAAGTACGAGAATGCCCATTCTCATGCACATTTGTTATGATTGTTTGACCAATAAGTGGTGAGCTTTTTGCAAAACTAATTACATAAGAAAATAAACGGTGAATCCTAGTTAAATATAATAAATTTTAGATCCAAAATTAAAAAATATTATTGAGATGAGATCGCGTTGGAGAATAATAAATATAAAGTATATGACCAATGATTACTAATGAATATAGTAATAGAAGCATGCAACAAATGTGGATAATCGCAATAAACATAATAAGAAGGAATTTATCACCCAAATGTTAGGTGACTTGGATGATTTTCCTCTCTCACAACAACGTAGGATAATAGGAAATGAAGATGGATAAGGAATCTTTGAATCTTGTGAATGAACAACGTAAATTGCACAATATAATCAGTAAACGAGCTTTTGTATATTCTCCTCAGTCAATGCTTTACCATGTGCTCTTATCAAAAAGTGAAGATCCTTTTTTTGTTCTTTATCTCTTCCTATTTACAAGGGATATTCCTCAGAAACCCTAAAAAAGTACAACAGAAAGAATATTCAATGAAATATTCCTTCTTTCTATTCTAACTTATCCTACAGTTATTTTATACTCTCTTTGCTCGACCTCGGCACTAATATTTTGTAAGACGACTCTACGCTCTCGTGTCGTGGTCGGCTTAGTCCTCGACCACGTTCATTTGTAGCTATTAAGTCCAATCCAAATATGACCAATACAATTAGTGCCTTCGCTTGTTGAGGTCGTGCTCTTGGAGGTCCTTGATCAGCGGCTCCTGTCTATTGCCGTTCAGAGGAAATTTGGCCGTGATGATTGAATCGAATCGGCCGAGGTCAAATTGACGGCGGAGTTGCAGTTGACCTGGCTATCATAGGATGATGTCATGCCACATGCATCATCATTACGCGTCTTCCCACACTACCATAAAATGGGCCTATGGGAACGGAGTTATTTGGAACGGTTCAGCAACCGTTGCTATAGAGCCCATATGGCAACGGTTGTAACCGTTCCAATAAGTCATAGGTACATTTGGCACACTTCACTCATATAACCGTTGCCCTTGTGTAAAAACCGTTCCCATAGTGATTTTTTTTGCAACGTTTCTTGTAACCGGTCCTATATACGCATCTGTTGCAACGGATCTGGGAGAAAAATCATTGGGAACGGTTATTAATCCCTCCTAATTATTTCCCCCCAAACTTTTCGTGTAACCCGCCAAATCCCCAAATTATTTATATTTTACTTTTTTTTATCTATATTTATTTATGTAATACTTTAGTTATAATTAATTAAAAGTAAAAGAGAAGCTCTCAGACGAACGCCATATCAGACGAACGCTCGCCCAGAACCGAGAAGCTCTCACCCAAACCTCGCCTCTGCCAAACCTCGCCTACGCCGGTGGTGCCTGCGCCGGTGACGCCTACGCCGGTGAAAATCCCTCTTCCGACCTCCATTAACGCATCAAATCTCAGCAAATAAATTTCAAAAGTTGAGCCCTAATTCACACCATAAACAACCAGCTCCTTCAAACAATTTGAACCATCCAATTAGTTTAGGTTTTTGGTTGATTAAGCTCGGCTAACAGCTCAAGTTCCACAGACCTAATTCAAGGTTTTTGCTCGATTCTCATAAATTTTCTGATTTATTTCGCATGCTCTTCTTTACTGATTTTGCAATTTCTCAACAGTTGAGCCCTAATTCGTCTATTTCATTCGTCACTGAAGAAAAATTTGTCGCTGGCTAGCTGTGGAATAGATATCATCGTAAGTTCCTTATTAGTGGATTAATTGTTTTGAATTTTACTCGTTACAACTTCAAAACATCTCTAAACAGTGGAGTTAACAATGGAGGTCGAGGATTCCGCTAGAGCTCCAAGAAAGTGCCCTGTTGGTTGAGTTTGTTTTTGTTCATCTTATTTGTTGCCCTGTTTGATTTGCTGAGTTGCAAGTTTAACTTCGGATTCATATTTAAGGTCCATTCCTTTCTCTATGTGTTGTATTTCTTTTGGACTGTTTCTTCCACGAGCTTGAATATAAATATGATGCCATTGATTTTCTTGCGTAGCATTGAATGATTTGTTCTTCATTTCTATTTCAAATATGGAATCATACTTTAAATGTTCATATGTGAATTCTTCCTGGTTATCATTCTTTTATATAATATCTAGTATGTTTATTTTGGTATTGCTGCATCAATAATAGAAATGGGGAAACCCAACAGTTCATTGGAGTTGGGATTTTCGGTTTACTCTGATTTAGATAACTAATGGGCCGTGGAATTTGTTTAGTGATAATGGGTCAGTTGAAGTTTAACATTCATACATTAATTTAAAGAGAATTTTTCGCAAAACACATTCTTTAAGACCTAATTAGCAATAAATAGAAATCCTTTCCTATATTACATGGTATAGATATGTTATACGGTAATTGACAATGTATATAATGTATTACTTGCTCTTGGGGAGACTCGAACTTACAACCTCTTAATTGAAAGTAAATGTTACATACCATCAGAGCAACCTCTAAATTAGAAAAGTGACAAGAAGAATTGTGCAAAATAAGTGAATATATCATCGTAAATTCCTTATTAGTGGAATTATTACTACTAATTCCTCTGTTTTATCGCATAGGATATCTATGGATAATGATGATAAAAGTTGGATGAATCTCCTAAGATGGACGGATGAGTATATCCGTGGAGTGAATGATTTTCTTGATAAGGCATTTGAGCGAGCCGCCCAAGGAAATGAAATATTATGCCCTTGCAAAAAGTGCATGAATCGCTATTGGTATTATAGAAATGTGGTGGAGGATCATTTGGTTGTTCATGTATTTGTTGATGGTAATACCAAATGGGTTTTCCACGGGGAAGGATTTTCCTCGAGAAGTACACCTCATGCAAGCAATGATGATGAAGGTTCTACCATGCGTGACGATATTGATGGACTACTTCATGATTCATTTAGAAACATAGAGGGTCAGGTAGGGGATGAAGAAGGAGTTGGGGAAAGACTATCTGAAGATGCAAAGAAGTTTTTCAAATTGTTGGAGGAAGGAAAACAAGAGTTATATCCGGGGTGTGAAAATTTTAGTAAACTGAGTTTCACTATTCGATTGTACTTGCTTAAATCCTTGCATGGGTTGAGCAATGTGGCTTTCTCCGATTTGTTAGAGTTGATAAAAGAGGCATTTCCCTTTGCTCAAGTACCTGAATCTTTCAACAAGGCTAGAAACATGATAACAGAGTTGAGTCTTCATTACGAAAAAATACATGCATGCCCTAATGATTGCATGTTATTTTGGAAAGAAAATGCGAATGTCGAGAATTGCTCTATTTGTGGGTCTTCAAGGTGGAAGAGTGGTAGTCCTTTGACTAAAGCAAGCTCTAAAATCCCTGCAAAGGTTTTAAGATACTTTCCTTTAAAGCCTAGGCTTCAGAGGATATTCATGTGTCCTGAAACGGCTGCTGCAATGAGATGGCATTCTAATGAACGACCCAATGATGGGAACATAAGACATTCTGCTGATGGGGAAGCTTGGAAGGCTTTTGATTCTTTGCACCCAGACTTCTCTAGAGATGCTAGGAATGTTAGATTGGCTCTTTCAAGTGATGGTTTCAACCAGTTCCGGACGATGAGCATTTCTCATAGCACGTGGCATGTAATGTTAATGAACTATAATCTATCACCATGGATTTGCATGAAGCCGGAGTATATAATGTTGTCTATGATCATTCCAGGTCCATCATCACCAGGAAATGATATAGATATGTACCTACGACCATTAATTGAAGAATTGAAGGAACTATGGGAAAATGGGATAGACACATTTGATGCTGAAACCAACCAAACTTTCCGAATGCGTGCTGCCTTAATGTGGACAGTTAGTGACTTTCCAGCATTAGCAATGTTTTCAGGATGGATCACTAAGGGGAGATTGGCATGCCCTACTTGCAATTATGACACATGTTCTCAATATCTCAAAAATAGTCATAAGATGTGTTACTTGAGCCATCGAAGATTATTGCCTCATGATCATCCATTCCGACGAGATAAAAAGTCTTTTGATGGTAAGGAGGAGCATAGACCTACACCTGCTCCATTGTCGGGTGAAGAAGTGTTTGAAGAGCTGCTTGAATTCAACAATATCTTTGGAAAGAGAGCTAAAAAAGGCCTCGGAGTGATAAGGGTCCGTGGAGAAAGAGATCCATTTTTTTTGAATTGCCATATTGGGTGCATAACAAATTAAGGCACAATCTTGATGTGATGCACATCGAGAAAAACATATGTGATAGTTTGCTTGGGACATTATTAGAAATAGATAGAAAATCAAAGGATCATGAAAAATCTCGCTATGACTTACAAGAAATGGGGGTACGAAAGGAGCTGCAATCAAGAATAAATAATAATGGAACTATAAGTTTGGCTAAATTCTACATGGAACCAAAACAGAAAAGTTTGTTTTGTACTGTCATGAAAAATGCTAAATTACCAAAAGGGTGTGCTTCGAATATTTCAGAACGCGTGCAAGTGAAGGAGATGAAAATATCAGGGTACAAAAGTCATGATGCCCATTTTATAATGCATTACTTGCTCCAAATTGCTGTTAGAAAAGTGTTGCCCAAGAATGTTTCATTGGCCTTGATTAGGTTGGAAAATTTCTTTAGAGCTATATGTGGTAAGTTCATAAGGCGAAAAGATCTTGAAACAATGCAGTCTGAAATTGTTGAAATAACATGTGAGCTTGAAAAGATTTTCCATCCAACATTTTTTGACATAATGCCACATTTGCCTATTCATTTGGTGAATGAAATTAAGCTTGGGGGTCCGGCTCATCTTCATTGGATGTATCCCATTGAGAGGAACCTATGTAAGTACAAGGCCTTTGTACGCAATCGATCTAGTCCAGAAGCGTCAATAACAGAGGGGTTTTTGGCCGATGAGTGCTTGACTTTTTATTCGAGATATTTACATGATGGCGTGAAGACAAAATTCAGTAGGTACCAAACTGTGGATGATGAGTGCTCTCAAAATTTGTCACCTATATTCCCTAATATAGGCCATCCAATTGGAAGTAAGAAAAAAAATACTTTTCTCATGGATTCACAGTTATGCTTTGAAGCACATCGGTATGCTCTGTTCAATACTGGAGATGAACAAATGGAAAAGTTTATAGAGTAAGATAAATTATATTAATATTTATATTTTATATATATATATTTTTCTTTAATATATGATTAAACTTGAAATGTTCTTGATTGCAGGGAACATAAGAATTTAATTGTTAATCATAGTAGATCAAATGCATGGGTAAGAGCAAGGGATCATAGTCGGTAATTCAGCAATTGGTTTAAAGAAAAAGTTAAAAATATTGTGTTGCCAGATTATTTAAGATGGCTAGCCAAAAGACCTAATACAATAGCCAAAAGATATACGGGATATTTTATTAATGGATACCGATTTCATACTAAAGAACGGGATACCCGAGGCAAGACTCAAAATAGTGGAGTGACTTTATCGGCAACAACCGATAGTTTTGCTAGTGTTAGGGACCAAAATCCCGTCGATGGCAAGGTTACCTATTATGGAGCGATTAAGGATATCATTGAGATTGATTATTGGGGTTCTTTTAGTGTTGTACTGTTTAGATGTGATTGGTTTCGTAATGAAATAGTTGATTATTGATTTCCTCTGTTGCCGTTCAGAGGAAATTTGGCCGTGATGATTGAATCGAATCGGCCGAGGTCAAATTGACGGCAGAGTTGCAGTTGACCTGGCTATCATAGGATGATGTCATGCCACATGCATCATCATTACGCGTCTTCCCATAATGCAATGTATATCCTTCTATCGCATCGATTTTGGTGTTTTTGATAGCTATTTGACTCGATTCTAGGTTACCCAAACCTATACGTAGAGGAGGGAGGTTTCATATTCGAAACTTTCAGCATTCCTCTTATTTTATGCATACATTTCTCTTTGATTTTCTTCTTGGATCTCGATATTCGACTTCTTACAATTTCTTCAGTATCAGTCCCTAATTTTTTTCTCGACTAATATTTTTTTCTCCAACTTTGTTGTACACACTTTACTACAGAAATATATCAACTTCTCCTCATACAACCAATCGACGACATTCATTTAATCAATTACAACACATAAGAAGGATTTATTTTTGGAAGCTCATGCACAAACGACCGAGTCCGGAATCGTCTTTGAACATTTTGAGGTTGAACGGACTCTAATTGGGGTCTTCTCACTTGAGAACACCCAGAATAAAGTGTATTAGACTCCAATTACCCATTAATTTGGGTAGACCCCAACTCTTTGATTTCTAGGGTTCATAGGGCTCAGGTTTGGGGTTTATGATTTTTTTGGCAGATTCGAAATGGACCAAAGTCAATTTGAGCCTGGGGGGAGGGGGGGGCAGGAGAGTGTTTTGTGACCATTTAGGGGAATTTGGCATGGATTGGGTTTTGGCTCGAATCTTCAAGTGAAGATTCGAGAAGACCCGAGTTGATTCGAGCCAAACTAATCACAGATTCGTGTTCAGCGAGTTAAGTGTAATAACTGGTGTTAATTTGGTGGTGTTTGGGATGGTTGCCGCCGGGTTTCAGGCGGTGGAGAAGGAGGGCGGCGCTAGGGTTCCTCGTCTCTTCAGAGATGAGGTTTGAGAGACGATAGGGGTTTTGGCTTGGGGGTGTGGGGTGTGTTTGGTTGTTTATATATGGGGTTGGGCATTCGATCCTGGCCGTTGGATGAAGTGAGATTGATGGCCAGGATCTTTTCATCAAGGGGAAACGGTGTCGTTTGGTTAAATGGAGGTTGGGCCGGTCTCAGACAGGCACGGGTCGTGTGAGGTGGAAGCTCTTGACCGTTAGATCAATGAGATTTACGGTCCAGATTCTCTATGCCCAAACGATGTCGTTTGGACATCTGTTGGGTGACGAATTGGACTGGGTCATTCAAAATGCTTTGGGCCTAGTTTGTTGGTCTAATTCTGGGCCCAATCCGAGTTTTTTTTTTCAATTTTCTTTTCCTTATTTTTATTTCCTAATTTAAATTCATTTCAACCTAAATTCTAAAAATTCTAAATTACATTATAGAACAAAATTAATTTATCAAAAATATTAATTAACTTCTAATAATAATTAAATATCAAATAAAAATAAATCACACAATTAGACATCAAATGGTAAAAAAATACATTATTTTGTGATTTTTTTTTTCATAAAACAAACTTAATTACTCTTAATTGCAATACTGGAATTTTATATACAAATGCAATATATTTTTGTATTTTTTATTTATTTAAACAAATAAACACGGGCACACAAGCGCAAACAATAACATAAAATCCATAATATTGCCAACAACACAAAACTCTTTTATTTTGAATTTTTTAGAGTAATTCTCATATATGGCAAAAAACACGTGGTCACATCTTCTTATCTTCGACTTTTCGTTTGCTGCACTATGTCTAACCTAATGAATAACTTTAGAGTTTAGACAGAGTGGGCCATTGGGGCTTTGGGCTTGGGTGTTGACGTTGGGTTGGGGAGTACACTGGGTCATGTGTTAAATATAAAACATGCTTCCTGTGCTTTTTATTTGTATCATCCAACTTCAGAAGAGAGCGTTGAAATTCATGCACATGACCAACTTGGATATAATCGGACTGAGGAATTGAGGAATCAGACTGAGGAATTGAGGAATGGAACGTCTTCTTCTCTTCGACTCTTCCTTTGCTGCACTATGTCTAACCTAATGAATAGCTTTAGAGTTCAGACAGAGTGAGCCATTGGGGTTTTGGGCTTGGGTGTTGACGTTGGGCTGGGGAGTACACTGGGTCAATAAGAAAATTAAAAAAATGAGAAAATTTCACTTTATACCTATTGAGTTCAGACTATTTACCCTTGAATACCCGTACGTAAACTATTTACCTTTTCTACCTATGCATTTAATATTATTTACCCGCACACATTAGATTCTCTATTGTAGTTAGCTATTCGTTTTAATTTTTTTCTTCCTTTTTAATACATATTTTTTGTGGTATGTTTCCCTTTTAATATTGAGTACTGGACATGGGATACTTTTTTTATAATAAGTGCAATTTTTTTATACTTGCCTGGTGCTTATATTTTGTATTCGTTAAAAGACAAATTAGTAAAATTGTAATTTCATTAGGAAATAATTCCATTTTGTATTACTTTTGCGTGTTAGCATACAGGGAAAAAATAGTAAGCATGTGTGTTAAGCATGTGTGTTGAATCAAATCGATCCAGCACTACAATAATAAAATTGATCCAGCACTACTCCATTGGTCTCTAATTAAATGTAGCTAATATTGTTCTTTGATGTGTAGATTGTACCTTTGATGCTGTTTTTTGGAGATTTATTGTACAAAATTTAAATTCACCATTGACGGACCTTGAAGCTTGAAACTCCTAACTTAATTTGTTTGAGTTTTTAATTGTTTTGATCTGATCTTGTATGTATTAGTTTGGAAACTTGATTGGAGGTTGTAGCTAAAGTTTTAGTCAATTTTATGGAGATTTTATAGTAAATTTTAGAAAGTTGGGTTGAAATATAGTTGAACCAAAGAAGAAGACGAATTTGTATTGTATACCTAAATAGTATACAAATATACCATTTTAATATATAATTCATTCCAACTATATACCCTATTAGTATAGCAATATACTATATTGGTATCATATGTTAGTTGAATTATTTTCTTGGTTGTATTAGCTGTATTTAATTGGTACAATATTTAATTTTCTTTTAATAATAGTAATATAGTACAATATCTTAAAATACATTATTATATTAATATGTGGTACACTATTTTTTTAATTTTTCTCTTTATACACGTGTTTTATGTAATAGTAGTATAGTCATATAGTTATCGGGAAATAACTAGTAAAATTGTATATCATGTTGGTATAGTTATACGTCATATTAGTATCATATGGTAGTTTGAACATTTTTTTTGGTTGTCTTAGCTGCATTTTAAGTGAATTCTATTATGAAATTATTTATATCAACATGAGTTACAATAATGCTGAAATTTTTTTGTGCCGATGAATATAAATTATGTGTATTAATAATTTTCATAGTTATAGGTAATTATTGGAACGACCCCATACAACTATATACACTCTTAGTATAAGAAATGAACAAGTTGTTTTGCGAATATTTAGCTTGCAATACGAGCATGTAATTTTCTCATGCTTTTATTGCGTCATTTAATGTTTTGGTAGAGTAGTATAGTCGCAGATAATTGTAGCAATATTCTAGGGAAATCATATGCTCTGTTGATATACATATATAACATAGTGGTATCGCATGGTACTAGAAGTCTTTTTTGCTACTTATACTTTTGTTCTATTTTTTAATATTTTATTATCATTTTTATTATAACTAGTATATATGGAGATTTAGTTGCCATAGATTATGTTTTCTTGCTCTATAACTGGTTGTATTACTGCTAATGGTAGAGTGTATATTGATATTTATAAGGAAGGAGATCAACTTTTGCATGAGAATCACGTGTTGATTCTTAGAATCTGATTATGTAATTTATGGTTCTCAACAATGGTCAATGTGATATTCAGTTTATTAGATCAACTGACAACTAATATTATTTCAATTTAGTAACTGATTTTAAAAAATAAAATAAAATAAAATAAAATAAAAGGTATATTGTACTAGTTATATTAAAAAAAGATGAACAAATATTTATTATATCCATTATTTTTCTTATTATATATAAAAATGAATAATTTAAAAATAGTAAAAACGGTAAATGAAATTAGATTATGACAAGAAAAAGAATATAAAAAAAAGTTAAATAAAATTAGAAATGATAAAAAGGAAAAAATAAGAAGAAAACGAGAAAAAAGAAAAGTACAAAAGAAAAAAAAAGAAAAAAAGAAGAAGAAAAGAAGCATAGAAATAAAAAAGAATTGGAGAATAAAGATAAAATTCGCTATAAAAATTACTATGGGTAGGAAATGTAATTAGTTTATAGGTAAGAAAATAAATGGGTAGACAAGGGTAAATAGTTTTGTTTTTGTGGGTAACTGTGTCAAAACCCTTAAAAAAATATCTTAAACAAATTTGGTATTTCAGTATACCGAAATTTCAAATTGCTAATACCGAGGACCGTACCGAAATACCGAAATTGCAATATCGAATTAGACCGAAATACCAAAAAAAACGAAACTGAAATACTGAAATAATTTGGTTCGGTTCCGAATTCGGTTTTTCGGATTTTATGCCCACCCCCAATTTTGATGGGCTTTAGTTAGTGGGAGTTACTTTATAATTGCTGACAAAGATATTGCTTTTAATAAATTTTATTTTTATGCAAGCTTGTATTATTTGATATTTGTTATTCTTATTGACTAACATGATAATTTATTTATTTTTATTTCCAATTGAATTACTTAAACTCATAGTATCTGTGAGTTTTACTGCTCGTTACCTTGATTACCCCGGGTAAGGCACAAGAAAAACCTTTTGAGGTGATATAATTTTGTGTCACTTGAAGGCTCCTGATCAGAAGATAGGGTTATAATATCACTTGGCGTATTATTTCTTTCTAAGAGGTGTGCCTCTATTCACTTTGATTAGAAAAATAATATGCTTAGCACACATGTTTGAACCAAGTTGATGGAAATTCTAGCATATTTGGTCGTAGATAGAATTCTTGCCTTTAAATGATGTGATGCCTACTATGATTCATTGTTAGAGTTCTCTATTGAGACTAGATGGATTGTTATATAGGTCACTATATCCATGGCTATGCAAGTAGTGTGGCCACTATAGAGTCTAAAATCTTTTTTCTTAAAATGTTATTCTCAAAACTCAAAAGTTTTAAAATTGTTTTCTTGTCCTCAATTAACGTTGGCGTCCAAGTGGGAGAATGTTGGAATTTGGACTTATGTTAATTGGTTATAACCTGAAAGGATAGTGAAGTGGCCCAAGTGGTGGCTAAATAAAAATTTTGATATTAAATATTTTGTGTGGATAAGTGAGACCCAATAACTATTAGCCTATGATGGGTAGACACTCTTTATAAATAGAGGTCAATCTCCCTTTTCCTAGCTATTGGAAAACCGTCGCGTATTCTACCTCTTGAATTCGTGATAACGGTAGACGTCCCATCAGTCCAGTTCTTCGGGCTGTGAGAGCGCGTAGCTGGTGAATCGTGGAACTCGATCTCAAGCTTGATTGCCGGTTGGTGGAGTTTAATGGTACGCTTGCTTAAGCTCTAACTGTATATTAATTACATAATTGTGTCTTAATCTCTGCTATGCTGCGATTTAATTATCTTACATATATGCATCCTGTAATATTTTAATTTACTTGGTCGATTCCTTAATTTACCCTTTTTACTTGTTTGTCATACTAAAAATATATTGTTACTTTTACTTGTCTATTTTAACATATCAAGAGAAAGACACATTTCTGCCTAATTTACCCTTGTCATTAACGGCTTATTCCTCAAGACTTTTTAAAATAATGTCATTATTGTAGATATTACGGTAAAACATGTACTTTATTTATTCACTTTCGCTAAGTGTAAAACATTATCTATGGACTTAACTTTTATACATTATTAATTTTTATACACTCAATAATTCTTTTTTACACAATCAAATTACATAAAAAGATAACTGTTGATAAGTGTAAATGATTAGTCGGATAAGTTACCTAGAAAAAATAATTAGTACATATTTTAACAGATTACATACACGAATAAATAATAACAATTCACAAGTGAGAATAGTGGATGATCATATCGTTGTTTAATCTAGTCTTTAGTTTTACCATACAAGTTCTTTAATAACAAAACCCAATATTTCTTCGTTTAAAGAATCATTATATCTTCAAATGGCTGTTACCGTCTTAATTACTATTCCCTCATTTTTAAAAATTTAATAAACAAGAAACTTTTGAATTTATAGCGTAAAATGAATCACATATATTTTCTGTGGCTATTAATCATCACATAGAGATAAATTATTTTCAAATATAAAAAGAGATTATTCTTTTTAGTACGGAATAAAAAATGAATATGTTCATATAAATTGAAACGGAAGGAATATTTATTTATGAACTATTTGATACTATACGATGTCCCTAGCATGAGCCACTTCTACATGAATCCACGGCAAAATTAAAATATGATAGTATTGCCCCAACGTAAACAAGCAAATCAACGTATATATATATATATATATATATATATATATATATATATATATATATATATATATATATATATTATATATATATATATATATATATATATATATATATATAGCACCGGACAGGAAATATGGAGAAGCAGCTTCCTACAGGCCAATGCATGCACGGCTACATTCCACGAACTTGACAAAAAACTACAATCCATTCCATATTCTCACTCTCCAACAAACAAAAAGCAATACCTTCATTTTCTTCTTTTCTGGAAAAATAGTACTACTATATTCAAGTGTTTCAACAAATTATAGTAGATCTGTTGGTATATTTATATCTTTTTGGTACTTGTATTCCTGGAAGCTTCATTTGACCACTTAGATTCGCGTTAAACACGTATTTAATTTCTTTCAATCAATCGCCGCATGTATTTCTCGTCTCACTACAAGCCAACAATAAGCCCGCATATCTATATCACCACAATAGAGGGGAAAAAAAACTAGAAATATTTGGTTTACAGGGTAAACCAGAAAGAAAATTTAGTGGCCTGTTTTCAACAATTTTTTTTAAAAAAAATTCAAAATTGTGCTTTCGAACAAAACAATGAAAAATAGTATAGTATATACCAAGTTTATACCTAACAATGTACACTAGGAAAGCAGTGAATTCGCTTGTCAGCAGAACCAAAAAATTTATAGTGATCTGTACAACTTGGTTGAGGGTACTAGTAGGAATTCTTTTAGAGTAATAAATAAGTAGTAGTACAAATGCCTGCATATTTGTGCTGATATAAGAAATGCATCGTATCAAAATTTAGAAGCCAAATATGTCAGCCAACGACCAGGGGTGGAGGCAAGGGGCGCAAGGGTGTTCACCCGAACACTCTTCGTCGAAAAATTATACTATACATATAAGGTAAAATTTATTTTTTATCTCTATATATTAAGTTTTGAACACCCACACAAGTCAAATATTTGGCTCAGTGGTTGAGGGTGTTCAAAATGTGCATAAAATCACAGGTTCAGTACCCGTGAACTACAATCCAATTTTTTTTTGAACACCCTTAATATATATCCTGCCCCAACAAATGTGTCAATAGGCAGTAATTGGGGCTACCTGATTCTGATACAAAATGCATTCTAATTGGCATTAGACAAATATTTAGCTGGCACCACTTGGCTTTTAAACTTTCCAACCTCAATTTTAAAATCCCATCTAATAGAAACACAAACAGCTGCGGCTCTGCATGTCATAATTTTTTTTTGGTTTCGCGCACTGAATTGGTTCGAATTTTATCAATTGTATCGGGTTATTAAATTCAAAGACCAAACCAATAATACTTGAGTTTTTGAGTTATTCGAGTTTTTTTGGATTTTTTTCAGTAAAATCTTCACAGAACAAAATATATAAATTATGCTCAAATTTTTTTTAATTTTAGTAAGATATAGCTATATAAAGTATTTTTCAAGAAAATAATATAAAATATGAGATGGCATTATCCTAAAATATTCAACTATTGCTAATTAGAAAGGTATAATAAAAGAAATATAATTTAAAAATATATGATTAAAGAAGTAGAAATGAAGGTAATGATAGGAAGCGAAATGCTGGGGCAGGAGCCAGGTTGACTCCTGCTGGGTACAGGCGTGTCTTCCACGTGTTCACACCGCCCACTGTACAAACAACTAACACTAAGCCCTTGGCGTTTTATTTAGGACAACGTGGGTCCACCTTATTCGCTTAAACCGCGTTACTTTGAGTAAACTCTCATTTCCCTCTTTATATATAGCTTCCCCTCTCCCTCTACCAAACATAACCCACTTTAATCATAAAAACCATAAGAACAAAAAGCGAAGCTCTTTCTTATTTTTGGCTCCTACTGCCATCTTCTTTTATTTCAATTGTTGCTATCTACTTACTGCTTTTACACTAACCATGCAAGAAAAAACAAGAATACAGAAGAAGAGATCTGTGGTTGGTGGTAGAGCTTGGAACATTCTTCGGGTGGCCTTGTTATGGGCAAGAAAAGGTGGAATTTTCAAGAACAGACATCTTATGGCCGATCTCCGTTTGCTTCCCAAATATATTAAAAGTCTCCGACATAGCAACGACTATGGATACGGTAGTGCACTACATTATGGGGAGCGTGAGCTTTCCTTTGATGACACCCCTATCATTCATGTTAAAATGCATCGTCCTGCTTCCTTGCGTTTCAAGATGCCTAACATCCCCTGTATCAAACCTCAAGTCGATTTCGACTTTGACTTTGACTTTGATCGTGATCGTGATCGTGATCGTGAAGGTGAAGATCATGAAATGTACAATGGTAATGATGATGAAAATGAAGAAGATGCATATGCAAGCTGCGAGGTCTCTGAGGAGATTACTTGTCCCGGTGATGAAGCTATTGATATGAAGGCTGAGGAATTTATTGCTAAATTCTATGAACAAATAAAGCTGCAAAGACAAATATCATACTTACAATACCATGAGACGACGCTCGCTAACTAAAGGTGTAAATTCATGACAGAGACAATTGCCGGCGCTTTCCGTTCACCAATTTTCATTAATTCTTTTTGGATGTCACTAGTTATTTTTGTTTCAATTTCGTACTGGCTAGTAGTATTCTTTCTGTATAGGATGCATTACGTTGCGGATTATTTGTATATAGAAGAGGTATTCAGTATTCTACGCAGTCCTCACTTCAAAATGAGAGCTCAAACTTTTTTTTATCTAAAATAATTCTGCATCAAAATGTGTACACTTCTTGACCCGGTAAATCAAATGTATGTTGACGAGAAATAAAGGAATGAGTTTAGATATTTCTTATGAGAACTAAATACAATCCAGGCATGAGGCACCATCCAATCTCGACCCATGACCAATTTAACTCAATAGGCTTGTTTCAGTGGATATTTATGTTTTACTCCTAGTATTTATTTATTGAAAGTTCAAACTTTTTGCTTCTGCTCAATAAAACGGAGATGAGTTCCAGATTCAGGGAGTAACCTGGCTGTAATTTTCTTGAAGAAACACCTAAAAGGTGTTTTTTTTTTGGCCTTACAAGGGCTTCAATTTTATCCTTCAGAATAAATGTATATGTTTCACATTTATGAAATCTGCAGCCTGCAGGCAGTAGTGCAATTTGTCTACATGATGTACGGAACATATTAAATTTACATTTCGACTCTAAAATGGAAATAAATTAAATTCAAACACTTGTAAAAATCTCTATGCTCAATATGTGCCAATTTTTAGTTATGCATTTAATCATTTCAAGACTAGTATGGGTATAATGTTCCTTCAATCATGATTAGGTTTTAGATGAATCCAAGATGGCTAAGCTGAAAAAATGAGGAAACACCTGCTGCTGCAAGCTACCTAATGGGCGCCTACATTCAAATTAAGGAAAAACTAACAGAAATGCTCATGCAGTAAAAAGTACTAATTATTTGAAAATATCTATTAAGAAAAGATAATACCTCCTATTAAAATTCATATTTATTAATGTAAAATTATTTATAAAATATTCAGCGAATGAGTACGTTGTATAATTCCAACTTCCAAGTGCTACTCATGACTTATGATAGTATATAGTGATTGTTCCATTTTGTTTTATGTTGGTACTCTACTTCTGGGAAGCTCCACTCTACCCCTTAGATTCTTTGTATAAACACCTCTCATTTTCTGATCAATCAATACTTCAATAGCCGCAAAGCATTCCTAATCCTACTACACGACAAGAATACCAGCATGTAGTTGAACAGTAGGCAACTGCAATTAATATAATATTTGAATGGAATATATAAAAATAATATATGGATTTTAACTAATTTACCTCTTGGTGCAATGCTTATTGGTAGTAAATGGATCTTCAAAAAGAAATTTAATCTTGATGGATCTTTCGAATAAATATAAAGCTCAATTAGTAGCAAAAAAATTTTTTCAAAGATAAAAATATAGATTATTTTGATACATTTGCACCGGTGACTAGAATTGCTTCTATTCGAGTTTTACTTGCCTTATAGCTTCCATCCATAAGCTTTTTATCCATCAAATGGATGTCAAAATAGCTTTTTTAAATGGTGATCTAGAAGAAGAAATTTATATGGTTCAACCTGAAGGCCGTGTCATTCCTGGACAAGAAAATAAAGTTTGAAATTTAATTAAATTTTTTTATGACCTTAAATAAGCTCCTAAGCGGTGGTATGAGAAATTTGAACTAGTCTTACTTAGAGACGATTTTTTCTCTATTAAGGTGGATAAATATGTTTATACTACTCAAAGATTATGTGATAATATGTCTATATGTTGATGACATGCTTATATTTAGTACAAATTTAAATATTGGGCAAAGTACAAAAAAATTTCTGTCAGCTAATTTTGGTATGAAAGATCTGGGTGAAGTAAATACAATATTGGGAGTTTAGGTTATAAGGAGTGAAGATAAGATAATGTTGTCACAAGCACATTATGTAGAATGACTTCTTAAGAAATTTGAATAACTTAATGTCGCATCTGTGAGCACTTTTTTTTATGCTAACTCTCAGTTGAAAAAGAATAATGGTGACCAGTTCTCAGTCTACATATGCGCAAATTATTGGGACTCTGAGGCTTTTAATGAATTTTACACCTCATATTGCCTATGCAATGTGTAGACTAAGTAAATATTGTCATAATTCCAACAAAGAGCATTGGTCTGCATTAACTAGACTAATGAAATATTTTAGAGGAACCATGAATTATGGTATCCTATATAGTAAATTTCCTTCTACTTTAGAAGGGTACAATGATGCATACTGAATCGCTGATTCAGATGAGATAAAATCCACTAGTTGTTATGTATTCATCCTTGGTGATGGTGCAATATCGTGGAAATCAGCTAAACCGACGATCATTGCTAGATCAACTATGGAATCAGAGTTTGTATCTCTGGAGTTAGCTGGTTCTGAGGTTCAGTGGCTAAGAAACTTCTTAGCTGATATCCCTTTAACAAAGAATGCATTGCCTCTTGTGTCTATGCATTATGATTGTCAAGCGGCAATAACTATTGCAAAGAATAAATCTTTTAATTGTAAAACACATAAAATTGAGACATGATATCATAAAACAATTGTTGAGAGATGAAATAATTTCCATTGATTATATGAAGTGAGAGATAAATTTGGCGATCCTCTGACTAAACCTATGGGAAGAAAATTAATTCTTCAAATCTCAAAAGAGATGGGGTTAAGGCCGATATGTTGTCAATAGAGATGGTAACCCAACCTATGTGATTGGAGATCCCAAGAAGTATGTACATATGGGTGATAACAAGTTGATATTAACATTGAAGCACTAAAAGAGAGTGCTTGACTACGACTAGTTAAGTGGTTGAGATATAACTCTTAGTGAAATTTATATTCCGTATGGATTGTGTATTTTAAAGTTGTATACACTTGATGAATTCACATATATGAGAGTGGAGTGGGGCCGCTTCTATGAGATATTGGCTTAGTCTCTAGAGTTCTCACGAATAACCACGCACGCGTATTGCGAAAAATCTCCAACTTACAATAAGAGTTATTGGTTCATAGAAATATTATATTTCACCAATAATTCTATGAGTTAAACTTTATGATCTAAGTTTGTTCATAGTCCGAAAGGCACCAAACCTATTGCATTTGGACCATACAAATTCAGCTTACTCCTCTTTGTATGAATTTTTTAAAAATATGCGAGAGAAACTGTTGTGGGTATTTCCAAAACGTGGATAAATGTCCATTCATGTAGCAAGATGCATACAAGGTTTGACAATTATACTTGACAAATGGCAAGAAACTTGACAAATGATAAGAAAAGCCTTAACATTTTTGCCTACAAAGGGACCTTTTTTTACCAATTTGACATAACAGAATCATCATTTTCTTTCATTTCCTTTCACACCTATCTTGTTCCTTTATTGTCCAATATTAACTATTAGTTGTTTCCTTTCTTATTTACTTTTCCTATTAGCTAGCTTGGTTTGTAATTTAATAATTTATTAATTTCTGTATCCTCCTTAATAGAGGTAAACTTGTTTAATCTTAGAGAGATATTTCACACTGCTCAAATAATTTCTTAGGACAGTGCCTAGCATGACTCAAGTCAATCCGTGTATCTGCTTACAAACAATACTGCACCATTGTTATTATTAAAATTATTGCTCTCAATTACTATAACCGATATAAAAATATAGCCGAATATATATATATATATATATATATATATATATATATATATATATATATATATATATATATATATATATATATACAAAACATTTATAAGGAACTAGTACGCTACACCTATAAATAATTTCTGACGTGGGCTGAAAATGATAATACCCCATTATTTTATGCAATTCTCTTTTTCTTTTTTAACGGGCCTTCATTATTTACAATATTGAAATTAACAAAGTGTCATTTTCAGATCTCTTATGTATAAAATAGAGATCTTTTATGTGTAAAAATAAATCTCGCATGTTTAAAAAAAAATGCATGATCGTAAAACTAAAAACAAATTTGTAAAGACCCACAAAACTATTTGACTCGAATAAATATACGTTTGTCGATTCGATTTCTTAATAAATGTACGTAAAATGTAGACTTTTGGACATAAGAATTCTAATTTAAAAAAAAAAATAGTATTTGAAGTTAAGTTGAAAAATGGTACGTGGAATTTGAAATTATATTTGGACATGCATTTCACTTGAAAAAATATTATAATTTTGTGAGTGGAGAAAAAAAAATCTGAAAATTTTGTATTTCAAAAAACTCATTTTTGTAAATTTCCAAAATAAAAACATTTTTGAAAAAGGATTTTTGTTTTTAATTGACAAAATGGGGCCTTACAAAGAGAATATATTATTACGAAAACAATGCCCCTTTTTTTGAAGTGACATAAACGTTGTCTCTAATTTATGTGGGAAATTCATTTTCTTCCATACTTGCACTAATGAAAATTCAAAACCTCTATATGTGGGAATTGTTGGTTATACTCAATAAGTTCTAAACTGTTTGTGGATGTAATGTCCCTAGCTCCAAGCATGAACACTTTTCATATTTACTAACGGCAAATTAAGCTTTTAAAAATGGAATATGTTACCCCATATATTATATATATCACAGACATAGCATGCAACAGGCACGAAACAAGAAGAAGCAACTCGTGGGGCTGCATTTCAAGAACCTGACAAAAACCATAATCAACTGCATACTCTCCATCCAACAAACCAAAAATAAATTAGATCATCTTCTTCTTTTCAGGGAAACAGAGCACTTAATTTTCTGTTTCTAAATTATATCACTACTGTATCTTCTAGTGTTTGTTATTTGTAATATTAATATATTATGTTGGTATTTGTACTTGTGAACCTTCATTTGACTTCCCACAGATACAGCTTCCCTTTTCCTATACCATCAAATCGCCGCAAGTATGCCTCATCCTACTACAAGAAAACAATGCCAGCATTATTTTAATTAAATATTAGGTGAACCAGAAGAAAGAAAATATTTGCGAATTAAGCCGCTTGTTTTCAACAAGATTGATAAGCCAAATAATTGTTAGCAAACCGTATTTTTAAACTAATTCTAGAAAAGATAAAATAACATATATATAGAAAATATAAACGAAACAAAAGTTAATCCGAGCATATTAAATTTACAGTATTTTCTTAAACAGTTTAATTCTCTACTAGTACCTAAGGTTATAGATTATTTTCTCCTAGGATAGAATCAATTACACACTGATGTAGTGGTACTTCAAACCCCAGTGTTTCAGCGAACATAAAGTTTGGTAGCAAATCACACTTACTGTTGCTTTCTTTTATGATAAAACAATGCATAAAAGAGGAGGAGAACTCCGAAAATCGTATGAAAAATCGAAGAGAATAGACTTGTATTTATAGTCAAGATTAAGCTGAAAACTGAAGAGGTGCAACTCTTTAGAATGATTGTTTATGCAAAATAGTTATAGCAGAAATGTCATAACATAAATGACTATATACGTAACAATAAACCGGGAATTCAAGAGGGCGGTTAATTTTCAGTTCCAAAACTGAAAAACGAAAAAATGGATAACGGCAAACGTTTAATATTCTGTTGGATTTAATATTAATGTTAATATTTATAGATTTATTCTGTTATTAAAATGGATATTTAATAATATTTATGTTGATATTTACTATTAACAAACAAATTTGATCCTGAAAATTAATCTGAAGCCGAAGCCGAGCCGACGTCGTGATACTTGACTTCTTCTCAACTCTTTAAGAGCTAAAAAAATAACAATGGTTTATATACCTATAAAAAACATCTTCCTCTTTTAATATGGAAAAATATCCCTTTGTAATCTCAAATAAAACTCAAATATTTTATTTTCCTTCCAATTCCCATCACTCTCTTTTAAGCGTATTTTAATGCTTTAAAACCCAACAATAACGTCATGTTGTGTCCTTCAAAACAAGAAAAACGAATGTACGTATAATGTACTTGGATTGGGCAACTTGCTTGCTGTTTAAAGAACAAAGTGGTGAAACTTAACAAATGCTCTAAGCAATCAATATCAAGTATCAACATTAGGAGCCCTAAATTAATCATTGATTTTGATCACAATGCCCAAAACGACCTAGCCAGGTCATGAACTTTTTCATTTTGGAATATAAATTATATTTTCCAACAGGATAAATATTTACATGTTCTGCAACTGCAGGTGTTAAATTATTTATCCTCGTTAGGTTTTTGGGTAAAAAAAAATTCTTTTTACATCAAATCATACCAACTTACCATAACTAATGTTGGCTATCGATCTCCAAGTACGAAACATAAATGCTAATATTTTGGACTCAAAATATGTTTCTTTGGAATCAGATTTTTTATCAATGAGAGCATTAACAAGGCCAAGACCAACCCCTTTTGAGTCAAGCTTCTCCCAATGAATTCTACTATCTGATTTAGGGGATCCTGGAGTGTTTGAGTTAGAATCAGACCAAAAAAAGGTTACTAAAATCAGAGAAAGGTTTACTACTATCAAGTATTGAAGTAGGACTCATAATCGACACAGGAAAGCCCTTTGTAGCAAAACCAGTGAAACCTTGGTGAACCAAAAAAATCAGTATTCATTTGGAAATGGTAAAGAACCATAATCTTCCATTATAACTTTGTTTTTAGATATTCTTGAACTTTTCTTTAACACAGATCTTCTTTTTTTCCTGCACCAAAATCAAAGCAAAGTTTATGTAAAACGCGGTATTATACCGCGCTTTACTTTACGGCTAAAACTTCGTTAATTATGTGAACCCATTTGACTGGGCACGGAGTTTAAGAAAAGAGAGAAGACTTTTGATCTTGTGGTGTAAAATGAGGCACCTTTATTTTGTGTGGCTATAAATCATTGCATAAAGGTAAATTGTTTCCAAATAAGAAGTGGTCATTCTTTTTAGCACGGACTAAAAAGGAAATAGGTTCACATAAATTGAAACAGAGGGAGTAGTATAATATCGTATTTTATATAAAAAAAATAATTTTTTTACATTGTATAAACATATTATAAGTTCAAAATATTGACATTTAGGTTTCGGAGTCATCGATTTCCTCGTGTAATATTTTGATAGCAATACACAAATAAAAATCTAACTGCCTGCTTAAGAAATCCAACAGAATTTGGGAGCCAAATATGTGTCAGACAACAACTATCAATAGGCAGGAATTGAGGCTAGTGATTGGAGAATAATGTACTCATGATTAGGCACCTAACGTTAGAAAAGATGCAGCTGGCAACAATTTGCACTCAAACTTTTCATGAACATAAATCTGAATTCCCATCTAACAGAAGCAAAAAATAGTGCGTGTCGTTAGAATTTCCCCCTGATGAAAATATATACTTTAGGACGTATAATTCTTTGTCTTGACGACTTGACCTGTGAAAAGTGGATTTAAGTTTTTTTAGTTCTAGAGGAATAAATTACGAGTTTGAGATTCACTTTCACTCGGTTCTATAACAATAGAATAAGGATAACAATAATATAGCAAAGTGGTTGTCAAAGTGGAAGTCCTACTATTTCACTTTCTATCAAAAATCTTTGTGCGTGCCAAAGCCTATGTTTCGGTAAACTTAAGGGTCCACCACTGGAAATACGGTAATTACATATCAAAAATATCGATCAACTTTGATAGGTTATGCCCAGACCAAAAGTTGGTCGGTGTATTTAATTTATGTTTTTTAGTAATTATTAAATTTAAAAAGATACCGACCAACATTAGTTGGTAAAAGAAAAAATATGTTCTTTAAAAAAAATTAAAATTTAACAATATCGACGAAAGTTGGTCGGTAATGTTGAATTTTGGGAATTCCTTGTTCATTAAAAGACGAACTTTGTGTCAATTATATTTTTTAATAAATACTGGCCAACTACACAACTAGAATTCTTATCGCCACACAACACTAGAATTCTTATAGCCTCACAAGTCCATACATACCAAATTTATCAAAATCTAACGTCGTTTGACCCCTCAATCACCAAATTTTAACTCTCCAGTTCCATTCCCTAATTCCCTAATTTTAACCTTATATCCCTCAAATTCCAAGTTTAATCTACTGAAAATCACCATAGAATCGAGTATTAAGTTCAAAAATCTTACCTCAACAAGTTTCCCCTTGATTCCCTCTTCAAAACCCTCCAAAAGCTTCAATCCCAACTTCAAAAAGGGTGGAATGGGCCAAATTTCGCGAAGGAAACTTGTATACTTTCTGCCCCAAGGATTCTGCATCTGCGACCAATAATCCGCATCTACGAACCGCTTCTACGGCAAAATCAAACGCATCTGCGGTTTTCACTTAAATTCCCAGGACTACATCTGCTGCGGTCTCGTAGATGCGCCAAAACATCACACTTGTGGTTCTTCTCCTGATGGCCAAATCACGCATCTGCGGTCTACATATCGCACCTGTGACCTTCTAACTGCGGTCCCCAATCAGCAGGTGTGAAATGATAGAAGCAACAAAAATGAGCAACATCAACTAAATGCTAATCCGATCCTTCCGCCAACTACCAAATTCAACCCGAGGCTCTCGGGACCTCAACCAAACATACCAACAAGTCACATATCATCATCCCAAACTTTCGAATCCTTCAAACGATGACAAAAACTATCAAACCTCATTCAATCGCACACACATCACAAATGACACTACAGACCTGCTCCAGTTTCCGGAATTCTATTCCGACCCTGATATCAAGATTTTCACTGTCGACCGTTGATACCCAATTTTTTCCTATCTATTTTTATTCTCAAAATAGCATGTACATGAATATATAAATATGACCAAGAATTTTGACATTTTTTCTAATTTTTAATGCTTTTTAAAATCATTTTATTATTTGTTTTAGCAGTACAAAATCTAATAATTATTCCCAAAATTATTATTTTGGTAAGTAATTTATTTCCATCCTCATATTTACACCACAATATAATTAAGTTGATTTTATCATATTTTTATAAATTTATTTAATATTTTTTAAGCTAAATGGCATAAAATTGCAAGTATATCCTATATTACGATTAATAGCATTTTACAACTATAAAATTAATCCCAGTATTTTTAAATTAATGTTTATATACTATTAATTAGTTCAGTACTTTCAATTTATTTTTGAAATTATTTTAATCATTTTAATTAAATTAAAAAGAAAAAAATAGCTATTTAATATATAGCCCATCTACATTTCAATTATAGCCCCATTAATCCCCTTAATTGACCCAATTCTGGAGCAGTCCAATCCGACCCCCTAAATCGTTCAAAGTACCCGACCGAATTCTATTTTAATCACAATCGTTGATCTAAAAGATCAACGGCTCACACGTGCCCTTTCCATTTTTAATCTACCAACACCACAACCCTAAATTCATTTCCCTCTACCCGCCGCCCTTGAATCCCCTTCCTCTCCCATTCTCTCTGCAAACTCTAGTCGCCGCCACCCAAACTAACCCTAATCCCTTCGATTCTCGCCGGAATACATGGCTTTTTAGGCCATGGAAAGCTCATACTTACCATCAATTGCTCCTATATTCTTGGTACTCGAATGTTCGAGGCTAGACCTCAAAGGTCTCCACTCAGATCTTCGCCCACTTTCCGGCCATCTCCGGCCTAGCTCCGACATATCTTACCCTCTTGAACCTGTGTCATGTTGATACTTAATTTTTCCCTAACTATTTTTATACCCTAAATACTCCTAAAATAGCATATTTGTGCATATATAAGTGCATCCAAGAGTTCTAGCATTTTTAAAATTTTAAACTAATTTATTTCCTATTTTAATACAACAAAATCCAATAATTATTTCCCAAATTATCATTTTGATGAATAATTCATTTTATTGTTACATTTATACCAAAATATAATTAAGATAATTTTTGCATATTTTTACAAGTTAATTTGATATTTTTAAAGCTAAATTGCAAATAATTGAAATTACATCCTATCTTGTAATTTATAGCATTTTATGTTTATAAAATTAATCCCAGTATTTTTTAAATTAATACTTATTTACCCAGTACTCTTAATTTGTTTTTAAAATCTGTAATACTATTTTATAAAAATTTAAAAGGTAAAAATGACTATTTACGATTTGGCCTCAATTGCATTTCAATTATAGCCAATTTGGCAATCCAATTAACCCAATTTCAAAGTCCAAAATTACCCAACCCAATTTCAAATTAACCCGACCCCTGGTCCACTTACCCGATCTGTCAAGCTCCCCGTTCAATCTAGGCCATTGATCTAAATGCAGCGGCCACATTTCATCCTTTCCTTTTTAATTCTACCAACCACACCCAACCCTAATCATTTCTTACCAAACGCCGCCCTCGAATTCCTCTTCTCTCTCAATTCTCTCTGAAGCCCTCATGAACCCTAGCTGCGTCCTCTCAATCCCGCCCTAATCCATGGCCTCTCATGGCCATCGGAGATGTGTAATGGCCTCACATGGCTCCTGGGTGTTCGCTTCTGTAGTTTCATTGCCAAATCTCGAAGGAAGTTGGTCTAGTTGTTGCCTGACTTCCATTCATGACCTTTTTCCGGTCTTCCCTGACTTTTCTCCGGCCAGCCATGGCCGTTCGAGTCAGATCATTGGCGCTCTTAGTTAGATCGTTAATTTCCGAGGCCTTTCTCACCTTTCTGGGTTTTTCGAAACCTTAATCTTTGGGATTTTTTGATTTTTTCTTTCAGATCTGCTTTAGATCTATACTTGCCATGAATGTTTAAGTGTGTTCTCGAAAGTTTTTCAACTTTTCGTGCAAAAACGACCCTTCATTAGGGTTTTTTTTCATTTAAAATTTTCAAAAGATCTCTGATTTTTAACAATTTTATGATTTGGCTATGATTTGCTCATGATTATACTTCTATCTGTTTCATGCATGTTAAAAACCTTAATTCCTTTTTTAGTTTATCCAAGTTCTAAAAGTTGTTTATTTAAATGCGCATTTGTTCTTTGTTGTTGATTCATTCTTCCTCGTTTAATTTTTTTAATTTTAAGTTCTTACCATCTTGCAAAACCCGGTTACTATTAAAGCCCTTATTTTCTTTAGAAGTTTTTTCATTTGTTCCTACACTGAGACCCTCCACTTGATTATATGTCCTCTTCACTGTTGTTTCTATGTGACTACTTGACCTGCCTGACTATTGTGCTTCAAATATTTTATTACTATTGAACCCTAGCTTACCCTTACTGTCATCGTATGTTTGTGTTGCTTCTTTTCATCAACATGTCTAACACTGAATGCTTTTTCATTCCTTGTTATTTATATAATGAAGTGTAGAATCATGTTCCTTTCTTGTTTGATTTTATGACTGATTGCCAAAAAGGTTTTCTTACGGGTCCTAATTTTTACTCATCTGTTTAAAATTAATTGAGTCATTTCCTTTATTGTGATGTTTTACCTTGCTGAATCTTTTCCCAAAATAAGTCTATTTCGTACATAGATTGGATTATTTACTTCATGCTTTACTACCCTTTTTATGGCAATAATCAATCTGCCCCAAACTGATTTTCTTTCCTTAATTAGGCATGCTGGCCCGTTAAGTAGTGTTTCCTTAATTAAAGGAAATTACTTGAGTTAATTGATTCTGAATGGTGATTGTTTCCATGTTTGTGTTTTAATTTTACTTGTTACCTTATTTCTCACCCGTTGTCAAAAGCTATAAATACTCTTCTCCCTTTTCTTTGAACACACGAACACAGACGAACAACCTGAGTTCAAAAATCTCTCTTACACTTAAAACTCTTTCTTTCTTTACTGCTACTTGTGTTGTTGCTTTGTCTAGCCAGCTAAAAGTCAAGGCTAGATTGTGGATTCTTATTTGCTCTACTTTTTCTGCACTTTGCTTCTCTACAGGTATGTTCTAGTTAATTTACAAGCTTCAACAACAACATATTTTTTTCTTTAATTACTCCAATTGTCATTCCTGTCTACTTCTATTCATGTTTCTTCAGTCAATATGTGTTTCTAGCATGCCTTAATATGTTCCCTTTCCCTTGTAATTTAATGTTTATCTATATGTGCATTTTGTTAGTTGTGTATTATTTATTTGATACCTCATGAATCCCAAACTCTCATATCCCCTTTATATGCTTTAAGTTATGGTTCAGAAACATGGCAATGTCTGAAATCATTGTCCATGGATATGAACCGGACACTTTGGGCCCTAAGCTTTGTCAATTTCACATCCACATTCCCTTATTGTGTGTGCTGAGTAACACCCTTGGCCTACCAGTATTTCTAGTTATTGTTTAGGCCATGGCTTGACCTCTAGTAGGTATTTACTCTCTGAATGCTTAATCAACAGGTTTGGTCAGGGGTGTGCTAGTCTATTTTTGTGGCTGAGCATGATCACCAGCATGCCTGGGTAGCCCCCTACCCCTTCTATTGCACTTACACTCATTCTTAGAACTTAAGTTTTGCCCCTCTTGTGTGAGCCAGCTCCCACTAATCTTGACACATAAGGGTTGGCCCTTCTACACTACACAACTCAATTTCTAATTAACATCTTGGTGCTATGCACTGCCTGGAGTTCCTGAAACCCCTTGGATTTTTGAAACACCCTAGATGAGAGAAGGCTTGGAAATCTGGATCTTGGAAGTGGCTCAATCTCATATTATTAGGCTTATGTTTAAATTGGGTTCCTTGGATGCACCTGAGGATTTCTGATGTATTTTTAATTCCAGTTTATTTCCTTTGGGTTGTAATAACTTATACCAAACTCGGGGAACTTAGTAAAATGGGGGATGGGATTTATTTTTATGCATCAAGGGTAGAGATCCTGCCTATAGGGGTTTGTTATGATTTCTGCAATTTCACACCTAGAAATCATGCCTATAGGTTAACTTTTAATTTCTGCAAATACGCATAGAGATCATGTCTATAGAGTTAACCTCTAACTTCTGCAAACTCACATCTAGAAATCATGCCAACCGGATTCACTCATAATTTTTGCATCTCCGCACATAGATATCCTGCCTATAGTTTGTGAGCACGTGATTTTTACCCTACACATGAGTTATTCCTATAAAATCCAGAATAAATGATTTTTCCTTATTTTGTGTGAATCTCGTGTTAGTTGTTTGCATGTTATTTGCGTGTGATAAATGAAAATACAAAAATTGCATTTCTTAGGAGGTTAATTCATTTTTTTAACAAATTAAAGAAAAAATCAAAAAATAGTTAGCTTTTAAATTGAAAATTGCCAAAAAGAAGGTAATTAGTTTAGTTTTAATTAATTCCAAATAACTACAAAGTAGGGAAAATATAAAAAATACAAAGAAAATAAAATAAAATAAAAAGAGGAGGAGGATTAATACAAAATACAAGTTATTATAGGAAGAATAGGAGAAAAGAGAGTAGAATAAATGGGCCATCTGCCAGCCGAAATCCCAGCCCAAAACGGACAACCCAGCGGCTGAACCCTGGCCCAAAACGAACGAACCCGCCCCAGCCCAATTACCCGGATCGGACCAACCCTTTTTGTGAGATTAAATCTCAGCCCTCCATGCATCATAATCCAACGGTCCAGAACATTACACCAATTTTAATTACCCAAACCCCTCCCAAAACTCTAAATCACATTCATTTGTGAAACCCCTTCAAAGACCAGCCGCCTCCCGCCGCAGACCACCGTCCGCCGCCGCCGGAAATCGCCCCACGGCGGTTCCGGCGGTCCAAACACCACCATTTTTACACCAAATCTTCATCTCAACCTCCCCATTCCAACCCCGTGCCTAGCTAACCTCGAATCATCTTGGGCCGCCTCGAATCTCCATTTGAAGATGTGAGCGAATTATGAACTTACTCCAATCAAGTCCAAATTCATACCAGTGATTCCCCTAACCTTCCTCGTAATCAAACCAAACTTGGTTTGGTTCGAATCAAGCCCGAACCACCCAAATCCCAAATCCGAGCCCCAAGAACCCTAGAATTAAAAAACTAGGGATTTCGTCCAATTAAAATGACTTGAAGTTAATAGACTTTAATTGGTATGTTTTCATTTGAAAACATTTCAATTAAAGTCCATTCGACTTCAAAAAATGCAATTTCAAGTCCGTGTGAGCCCGGGTTTGTTCGATATCGGATTGTCTTCATAAGGTATTTCATTTTTTCTTCTGTTTTATATATTGTTGTGCTCATTATTTGGTTTAATTGTTCATTCGTTTTTCTGTTTTTTGTTTTAAATCGTTTCCTTCTTCTTCTCCAAACTCAAGACCTTTTATTTGGTCGATCAGTTTATTCTTTGTTGATAACGTGTAGTTGTTAGTCGATTTCAATTCGTTGTTAATATCGTCAAGTTGTTAGATGTTGAAATTATGAAATGCTTGTCCGAAATTTGTGTGGTCACTGTTTGTCGGATTTGGTTGTCGATTACACATATCGTAATCGGCTAATCGAATGTTGTCAAATACGTGTTCGCGTCAATTAGCGTCGTCGATTGGTTAGCCTCGTATTTTGTTTCTTCTTTGGCCGAGAATGAGGATCACTGTTTCTGTCGATTTTGTTTGTTGCCGATCATACATGTTGTGATTCGACTTAACGAATGTCGTCGTTTAAATTCGCGAATTTGTTGTTTGAAATTCCGGGCAGTGGTTCATTGTTTTGCTTGAATTAAAATTTTTCGGTTTGTTGTTTGTTCAGAGTATTGAGTTAATTGTTGGATTGTTTGTTTTGAACCATTGTTGATTCTAAATTAGGTTGTGAATTGGATATAGCTGTTAGTCCATTTAAGTAGCCCTAAAATCAACCTTTAAAGTGCAGTACACATGGAAATGAGTTGGTAAAACTTGCTGGACAGTAGTGTACCTCATTGGTTTTTACCTTTAGGACTTTGTTTAGATGTTTAAAACCCATACTTAGACAAAACAGGGTGGGATAATCAGAGAATATCATGATGATAATGAGTGTTTCTAATGCTGGTTAGTTGTATAATCAGAAACACATGGGAATAACTGAAAAAGGGTCAAAAGTAATGCACATGGGAGGAGTTTAAGCAAGCTGGACAGATCTGAAACTAAAGGAAATAGGGGCTGTTACTCTATAAAAGAGAGACACTCAACTGAAGGGAGGGACACTGAAAAGATACAGAACAGAGAGAACATTAGGAAACATTCTGAAATAGATTCAAACAGTGAGAACATTTTGAGAATCTGGAGAAAAAACTAAACTCACAGAAAAACAGCATATACACTCACTGGAAGATACACACGGCAGAACACTGGAAAACATACACACACTCATTGAACCTGTTGGTGTTTATGTGTTTTTGGTTCATTTCTGGTTTGCTTTTGATTGTTGGGATTTGGTTTGAACACTGTTTGAAACTCCAAGTGTTTCAAGTTTGGTTCAAAAGTGTTCTTCTCTGATTATTTTCTGGGCTAACTTTGTTGCTGCTGTTCTGTTATTTGCCACTGACCACTCCTCCCATTTCCATTTCCAGGTATGCCATACCACTTTGGTGCATGACATAGAAGAACATGAAGTTTGTTTGATTCAACTGAAAAATTTATGACATATCCGTTGGTTACATATCATTTCTGTACTCATCGCAATAGCTAATTTATGCAGTTTAGCTTAGTTCATACTATATGTAATACATGATCATTTTTACTGTTAAGTTCTGAAAGTTATAGTAAGAAGATTACTCTAGTTGAATAATGGTTTTGAGTATTAGATCTAAGTCGTGAAGGATGAGTTTAGGACCATGCTTTCTTGTCTTTCTTTTTAGTTGACAACAAATTGTCTCTGCTATTTTTTTCGTGTTTCTTGGTGTTTAATATGATAGTCTGCAATGTTAATTTCAGATTTTCCTGAGCTGGTTCTTTGTTTTGAATTTATTTTGTTATTATAAGAAAGTAGTGGAATCACATTTGGCTCTGCGCATCGGTACCAAGGCGTGCTTAAATGAATCATGTGAGCATGTAAATAATGAGGGAATAACTAATAAGTTGGAACTTTGCTGGCATGGGTAGAAGGTGGCATTCTCTCATACAATTAATTCTCATTTTTGCTCCTTTCTACATGAAAGTTTGTTGTCCGCCAAAAAAATTGAGATAACGTTATTAGTAGTATTATATTCTGTTGTGATTAGTGAATAGGAATAATCTCCGTTACGATAAATTTTTAGTTAAAATCGATTCAAGCATCATTATATGATAGTTATCTAGTGCTAATAATTGTCTTAATTTTTAGTCAGTAATTCTATAAAATGAACTGCTTAAATTTCATTTGGAATCACTAAACAATTTCACTCATTGGTTGAATGTGCGAGCGATTAATTGAAAAATTATCATGGCTACAGGTATGGCTCCCGTAACACTATTCGTAATATATGATACTTTTTATTGAAAGCGGTGAATGTCATATGTTCTAAAATCAGTAATTAAATAATTTTAATAAGCCAAGTATGATCAAAGCGACCGTGCTAGAACTACGGAACTCGGGAATGCCTAACACCTTCTCCCGGGTTAACAGAATTCCTTATCCGGATTTCTGGTACGCAGACTGTTAAATAGAGTCATTTTTTCCTCAATTCGGGATTTAACTGGTGACTTGGGACACCATAAATCTCTCAAGTGGCGACTCTGAATTAATAAAAATAAATCCCGTTTCGATCGTCCTTTAATTGGAAAAACTCCTTTGCGCCCTCGCGGGTGCGGTAAAAAGGAGGTGTGACAGCTCTGGCGACTCTGCTGGGGACACAAACCCAGAACCACTGGTTCAGGGTTTTAAGAATTCGAGCTTTGAATAATTGTTGTATTTGGCTTATTTATTATCTGATTTTATTACATGTTTATATTTTATATGCTAAATGTTGCTTTACCGCTTTGATATTTCGTGAACTGTATATAAATTGTGCCGATACCCATTTTTCTCTTTTTTGAGTCTTCTGAAATACAATACCGGGCATTTGCTGGACATAGCCCGTTTTTCTCAAGATAGGTGTGGTGCTTGGCACCCGGTGAAGGATTTTGTAGTCACACATGTTTAGGCGGAGAGTTTTGTCAATTAAGCCGGAAAGCCATGCTACCGGTGCACTGACACTCTTCGGCTCGAGTTGTCCGCTCGAGTTAAAGCCAATCTAGACACTTTTCCAACAGGATGATGACTTAGAATAACAAAACCTTATGCCGGATCCCCGATAGGAACGTTTATTTGCATCATGTGCATATTTGACTTAGGAGGCTCAACACAGGGGTTGGGCCTGTCTAGGACAGGTGTACCTGAAACAAAAAGACCAACTTGTTGCATCTTTCTGTGTGCATTTATTTCGATCTTACATGCCGACCGGTTTGTTAAAAAAGAGGAAGAAGTAGAAAACGTCAGGGTATATAGTCAAAATAGTTTTATGGAAAATAGTTAGTTCTTTGAAAATAAATTCCGAAAAAAAAAAACACAAAAAAAAAATTCCAAATAAATTTTCTTAATTTTACGAAAATAATTAGTTCTTTAAAAAATAAAATTTGAAAAAATGCAAAAATTTCCAAATAAATTTTCCTAATTTTAATAGTTTAGTTTCTTTGAGAATAATTTTGAAAAAAATGCAAGAAAAATTTCCAAATAAATTTTCTTAATTTTAATAGTTTAGTTTCTTTGAAAATAATTTTGAAAAAAAATATAGAAAAAAAATTTTCCAAATAAATTTTCTTAGTTCCTTTAAAAATAATTTGTTTTATAAATGCTGTTTAAAATAGTTTGTTTCCTTTTCTTAAAATGATTTAGTTCTTTTATTTTCGAACTACGCAAGTTTGATTCTCACCAAATATGAGATACGTAGGCAACCCATATCGGGCTCAACTAATACTGATTTTTTTTAAGGAAAACAATAATTAAAAATATTGGAATTAGGATTTTTGTTCTTAGTCGAGAGTTAGGAAATTTTTGCAAAAATAGCCAAACGCCTCAAAAGGGGCGTCGGAGGACTAATTTCGCAAAATGGAATATAGACATCACACTGGTATCCTGTTATACAGCCTTCAAATCTTCTTCAAGTGCTGGAAGGCCGTATTAACAAGATTCGTTTTTTTTATATATAATAAAAAAAAAATTTTGAAAAAAAATCTTAAATCCATTTTTTATCTTTTCTAGGATCAGCATGACTTCCTCGCAACGAATCGGCCAGAAGAGGGTGAGAGATGAAATGCCACCCATGTTCATAGTCCAGGACAAGACCCCAGATCGGCTCTGTAAATGGTGGACTAGTTTTTCGGCTTGGGAAATAAATCAAGTTCACAAGCACCTCAAGTTTCTTCCGGACATCATGATGATAAAACCGGATAAAAATGTGATCAGAGCTTTAGTGAGTTTTTGGGACTCAACAAGCAATGTGTTCGAATTCCGGGATTGTGAAATGACACCCACTTTGGAAGAATTGGGCGGACTCACAGGGCTCGGAAGAGATTTGCACAAGATGAGACCTGCAGCTCCTAGGCAGATGGGTGTGAATAACTTCTTGAAAAAGCTATGTCTCCGGCGGGTTCCCCTCGGTTGTCTGGAGAACGGTTGGGTGCCACTAGATTATCTCTACGACAGATTTGGTGATAAGGAAGGGTTTGAGAAATTCTCAAACGTTGAATTTGTTAACCAGCTAAATTATGACGCCTGGGGAGATTTAAGAATCTACGCTTTTATGATCGCTTTTTTGGGAACCATGGTTTTTCCCGAACGTGGCGGACGCATCAGAATCCGTTTGGCTGCGGTGGTCTCATATCTACAGAGTAACGAGGAACACACTGTTCTTCCGATGATACTAGGAGACATCTTCCGGGCCTTAACTCGGTGCCAAGAAGGACAAGATTATTTTGAAGGCTGCAATATCTTATTACAAATGTGGTTTATAGAACATCTCTATCATCACCCGATTGTGATAAACTTCAAAGCGGATTGGCTGAATTATATTCGCTGTCATACAAACAGAGCCGCCCGTTGTAACCTTCCAGAAGACTTGAGGACTTGGCAAGAACTTCTCAACTCTTTGAGAGCAGATCAACTTACCTGGAATTATTATTGGTTCCCTTCCGCCAAAATCATGCATATGTCGACATACCGCCCATTCTACATACTAATGGGTTTCAGGGGTTTCCAACCATATGCCCCGCTACGTGTCATGCGGCAGTTGGGAAGAGAACAGAAAAGGGCCCCGATTGAGGATATGCGATCATTTGTATGGGAATTTGTGACGGAGGAGACCCCGAGGGAGACTTATGCACAGAAGGTATGGTTCGGTAGTCGACTCTCCGACATCAACGAGATGGTTGCCGATCGAGAACGGGGAGAAGTGAGTCTCGCTTATCTTGAATGGTTCCACAACCAATCAATACCGGAGCAAAGGTCAGAAAGGTCAGTGAAGTATGCCGTCGATTGGGAGAGAGAAATAGAAGCCAGAGTTAGGGAGGCTGAGCATGAGACAACGCAAAATTTCCAATCTTGCATCAACACTTTAAAAGAAGACAAAGGAATCCTGGAAGCGGCCATGGACATACAACAGGCTGATTTCGATCGGGAAAGGGCCGGTTGGGAGAAGGAAAGAGAAGCACTCCAAACCCAAATTCGAGAGATGCAATTGGCCGCAGAGAGGTCAAGGAGGAGTCGGAGTGATCAGATGCAAATAAACGATTTGGAAAGGAAAGCCTTTGAACACCAAGAAGACGTGGAGAAGGCAAAAGCAGCCTTGGTTGCAGTCCGGACAAAATGGAAGAGAGCAGCCCACCAAGAAGCACTCCGTCTACAACAAGTAGAGAAAGACTATGATGCAATCATCGTTGATTTGAGAAAAGCAAATGCCACTCTTAGAGAGCGAACTCTTAGGCAAGTCCAGGATGCTAAAGCAGATAGAGATCATTGTCACAACTTGATGGCACGGATGGAAAGAAAAATAGATAGGCTCTTGGACCATATCTTCGGCAACTCTCAAGTATTAGGGGCAAAGAACAGACACATAGGGCAGCTGCTCAGAGAAAAAGACATGATCAGAACCAGGATCAATGAGATCGGGCACTACATTACTATGAGGTGTTTGAACTGCGAATGAGTACCTCGGCCTGCCCTCTTTTCTTCAATCATGGAATGTGTCCACCAAGTCATGGCCGAATTGGGGAATATACAGAAAGATCTTACACCAAGAACTGCAGCAAGGCCAAACAACGCCCCCGGGCGCAAAGATTCGAGGCGTTGGAACATGCTTAGAAGAGTCTGTTATTTGAGAGTCTGTTGTCCTTTTAAAAGTTTTTCTCCAATGTTGTCTTTTGCAAGTGTTTCAAGTTTGAATTTTGGTTGAAATAAAATTCATAAACATTTCATTCATATCTTATGTCTATTGTATTAGAACTACGCTCGGTCTGATTCACGCGGGGACGTGATACGTAGGCAATCCACATAAGATTCGACCACCGCTAAAAAAAAAAAAATGGGGGGATTAATAACAATAAAGTTTTCAAGGATAAGAGAAGAAGAAAAAGAAAAGCTGGAATGACGCATGCGAGGAATACATGTAGAAATGGTTAATTGATTAGGTGCATTACATCCAACGTGTGATAATATGCCTGTTAAATTCAATGAGCTAACAAGTTTGTTGCAATTTCCAGAAAGTTTAGCAGTGAGTTGACAGAGTATACTGGCCGATCACCCTTACCATACCAGATCAAAATGTCCAATTCCAGCAAGCATGTCTAGTTCAGACAAAAGTATCGATGGGGATAAAACAGAGATACAAATCATGAAAGAGGAGATGGACCGGCTAAGACAGCAAATGACAGAGATGCACCTAGCCTGGGCTAGGGGACAATCATCACCAAACCTTCCTACTCTTACACCAGCACCAGAGCGTCCGCCCATGGATCCCTCGACCAGTGCGCCAATCTATCCTTATTATCAAGGGGAAAACCCATATATCCCCCCGGTTTCACCAGCCAGGCAAAATCCTCCTCCCCCGGTTACCCCTATTTTTGTGGCACCTCCACCTGCTCCTTTACAAAAATCGTCCAGTGAACCGCTTTTTCAAATCCACGACAATCATTGTTATTCTCCTGAGCCTACCTTTAAGGCTCCTGAACCGCATTCACACACCCCTCACTGGGATAACCCGGCAGAACCGGAAAAGCACCTCCCGAGTTTGGAGCATGAGGAAGTTATTCGAAAAGTTAAAAGCCCGGAGCAGTCCTTCAGGAATATGCATGGTTTGGGCAACCAGGTCAGTGTCGCGTACAAAGACCTGTGTCCATTCCCAGATGTCCAGTTGCCAACCGGATTCAAAACGCCCAAGTTTGACTTATACGAAGGGCATGGCGACCCAGTAGCCCACCTCCGAGGGTTTTGTAGTAAAATGCGAGGAGCCGGAGGACGGGATGAGATTCTGATAGCTTACTTCGGTCAGAGTCTGGGAGGATCTGCGCTGGAGTGGTACACTAGACAGGACCCCAGCAGATGGTTTACGTGGGATGACTTGGCTCAAGCTTTTATCGGGCAGTTCCAGTACAATCTTGAAATAATCCCCGACCGCTTGTCATTGCTAAAATTAGAGAAGAAACCCGCTGAGAGTTTCAGAGAATTTGGTTTCCGCTGGAGGGAACAGGCAGCAAGGGTAGATCCGCCCACGAGAGAGAGCGAGATGGTGGATTACTTCTTGCAAACACTAGAACCCAACCTATTTCGGACATCTGGTGACGTCCGTAGGCAAATCATTCACCGAGGTGATAAAAATGGGGGCTATGATCGAGGAAGGCTTGAAAGCCAACAAGATCATGAGCTACTCAGCATTGAAAGCCACCACTCAGGCTATCCAAAGTGGTACTGGAGGAGTACTCGAGAAAAAGAGGAAAGAGGAAGTCGCGGCAGTTGAGTCCGGGACGTGGTTCAGAAACAGAGGCCCCGCACCCCAATATAGCCCGCCCCAGCCTCACCACCAAAATCACTTCCACAACCCATATAACCACCCGCAACATTACTATCCAGCACCTGTTCCCCATTTTTCTGTCCATCACGCACAATCCTATTCTGCACCTCCCGTCCATGCACCGTGGCGTGCACCAAGCCCGCAAAGCAATTATCCACCCCCAAGAGCTTACAGAAACCCCTCGGGCGCGAGTTTTCGTCCGAACCAGGCATTCAAGGGCGACAGGGCGCCCAGGCCAAAGGCTTTCACTCCCTTGGGGGAATCTTACACCAGTCTGTTCCACCGATTGAAACAAGTAGGGTTGCTAAATCCGGTTGAAGCTAAGCTACCAAATCCTCTTCCAAAGAACCTGGACCATTCAGTAAATTGTGCCTACTGCTCAGGATGTCCGAGACACGACACGGAAAAGTGTTGGAGGTTGAAAACGGCCATCCAGGAGCTCATCGACACTCGCAGGATTGAGGTCCGGACTCCAACAGAGCCCAACATCAACCAAAACCCACTTCCAACTCATCATGAGACCAACATGATCGAGGTGGTATGGGTAGAAGAAGGAAAGGAGAAAGCCTCTCAGACTGTAATGATGATCAAGTCTAGCGGGGTAGGAATGAGAAAGGGGCCGAGCCTTGATGAGCCATCCATTTGCAAGAAGGACGTACCAGGAGGGTCGGAAGCAGAAAAGGGAAGTGTGAACAAAGTACCGGTGAGGCCGGGGGAAGCAAAAATAGTTGTACCAGGGGTAGTAACCAAGCCCGTCTTGACGGTGGCAGGTGTTCGAATGGATCCTTTCATCATCAAGCCAGCAATACAGTTGCCAATAACTGATAGCAGAGCTATTCCATGGAATTATGATCGGACCACGACAACCTACAAAGGAAAGGAAGTGAAAGAGGAAGTTTGCAAAACGCAAGGTTTGACCCGCTCGGGGAGATGTTTTGCCCCCGTGGAGTTGAGGAAGACTGCTCCGGCAACACTGAAAAAGCCGGTGACTGACGAAGAGGCAGAAGAATTCCTGAAAAAGATGAAGTTGCATGATTATTCTGTCCTAGAACAGCTGAAGAAGACCCCCGCGCAAATCTCATTGCTATCCTTGCTGATACATTCTGAAGAACATCGGCAAGCTTTGATGAAAGTTCTGAATGAGGCCCACGTACCCGATAAAATCTCGGTGAGTCATTTGGAGAAGATCACCAATAGGATCTTCGAAGCGAATCGGATTACCTTCACCGATGATGAGTTGCCTGAGGAAGGCACCGAACACAACAAGGCTTTATATCTTACGGTAAAGTGTGAGGAGTCGATGGTTACCAAAGTCCTTGTCGATAATGGGTCCAGTGCTAACATATGTCCTCTCTCAACACTGAACAAGTTGAAAGTGGACACCGGCAGGATACGCAAGAACAGCATATGTGTTCGAGGGTTTGATGGAGGAGGCAAGGCATCGGTCGGGGACATAGTGTTAATCTTGACAATTGGACCAGTGGAGTTCACCATGGAATTCCAGGTGCTGGACATGGTAGTGTCATATAACCTTCTGATAGGGCGACCATGGATCCATGCCGCAAGAGCAGTTCCATCCAGCCTACACCAACTCGTCAAGTTTGAGTGGGACCAACAGGAGATCGTCGTCCATGGAGAGAATGATCTATAACCAGGCACTGTCGTCCCCTTTGTTGAGACAGAAAAAGATGTTGGGCCATGGGTATACCAGATCTGCGATGTGGTATCCGCCAACCGAGTTCCAGAAGGGGAATGCATTCCCAATGACAGAATAATTACTGCAGACGTCATGGTGGCTCATGAAATGTTGAGACACGGTTTCATACCCGGCAAAGGTCTAGGTGCATCTCTGCAAGGAATCATACAACCGGTATATGTGGTCGAAAACGTGGGAACCTTCGGCTTGGGATTCAAGCCAACATCAGAGGACATCCAGCGAGCCAAGAGGAATAAGCAGAAGACATGGGTGCTCCCGAAGCCCGTTCCACGCCTTTCCCGATCTTTTGTCAGGTCCGGAGTAAGAGGACATCCGACGACCAAGGTTCCCAGTCCTATGGTTAGGCCAGACGAAGAGTTCTTAAGAAAGTTCGAGGACCTATTCGCAGATGTATGCATGCTCGAGGATGGCGAAGGATCCAGCCATGCCGAGATACAGTTTGTGGGATCGAAAGCAAAGTTGAATAATTGGAAGGCTACTCCTCTCCCTGTCCGGAAGGAGTCTTGGAAGTTTGTTTTGAATTGTTTTCTTTTGAAATTTTTGTGTTGGGATTGTCCCCGAAGTAAAATCCATTTGTTTTAGTTCATTTCGATTTGAGTTTGCAAGTTTGTTTTTCCTTGTACTGTTCCCATTAATGAAATTTTGTTCCCTTCGTTTCTAATTTTGTTTATTTTTCCTTCTTTTTAGTTTTCTGAGCAGCTTTCTTTCAACTGATCTTAATGATATGGCGTGCTTAAAGATTAATCAATCCAGTCTAGAAAGTCAATCGGGTTTGGAAATAATAACGCATGAAATAAGAAGTGACGAGAGTGAACCGGAATACGGCGATGATGAAGCCGTAGAAGAAATCGGTGAAGAATTAAGTCACTTCGAGGAAAAACCCAAACCAAATTTAAATGATACCGAGGTTGTTAATCTGGGGGGCACAGATGACGTCAAAGAAACCAGAATAAGTGTCCATATTGAACCCAACCTGAAAGAATAATTGATCAAAACACTCATGGAGTTTAGAGACATTTTCGCATGGTCGTACGACGACATGCCAGGACTCAGCACTGATCTAGTGGTTCATAAATTACCCACTGATCCGGCATGCCCGCCCGTCAAACAAAAACTGCGAAAATTTAAGATGGAGATGAGTGTAAAGATCAAGGAGGAAGTAACCAAGCAGTTGCAGGCAAAAGTCATTCGCGTCACTCGATACCCTGAATGGTTGGCTAACGTAGTACCAGTGCCAAAGAAAGACGGAAAGATCAGAGTATGCGTAGACTACCGCAATCTCAACAAGGCGAGTCCCAAGGATAATTTCCCGCTTCCCAATATCCATATCCCTGATTGATAATTGCGCCGGACGTGAAATCGGATCCTTTGTGGACTGCTACGCGGGATATCATCAGATCTTGATGGATGAAGAGGACGCAGAAAAGACGGCTTTTATCACACCGTGGGGGACTTATTGCTACCGGGTGATGCCATTCGGTTTGAAGAACGCAGGGGCAACATACATGAGAGCGATGACTACGGTATTCCATGATATGATACACAAGGAGATTGAAGTATATGTGGATGATGTGATCATAAAATCTAGACGTCAAGAAAACCACGTTGCTGACCTCAGGAAGTTCTTTCAAAGACTGCGAAGATATGATATCAAACTCAATCCGGCCAAATGCGCATTCGGAGTCCCATCAGGAAAGTTGCTAGGATTCATCGTCAGCCGACGGGGCATTGAGTTGGACCCATCCAAAATCAAGTCCATCCAAAAGTTACCTCCGCCAAGGAATAAAACAGAGGTAATGAGAAAGACGCTACAATAGAATGGACGACAGAATGTCAAGAAGCGTTTGACCAAATCAAAGGGTATTTGTCAAACCCACCCGTACTGGTTCCGCCCGAACCAGGTAGACCCCTGATTCTTTATCTAACGGTTTTGGAGAATTCGTTCGGCTGCGTACTGGGGCAGCATGATCTTACTGGCAGGAAGGAACGGGCCATTTACTATCTCAGCAAGAAATTCACGGTCCACGAGGTTAAGTACACTCATTTGGAAAAGACCTGTCTGTGCTTTGACTTGGGTAGCCCAAAAGCTGAAACATTATTTGTCTTCTTACACCACTTACCTCATTTCACGTTTGGATCCGTTGAAGTATATTTTCCAGAAACCTATGCCTACAGGGAGGTTAGCAAAATGGCAAATATTACTTACAGAGTTCGACATCATATATGTGACAAGGACGGCTATGAAAGCTCAAGACCTAGCCAATCACTTAGCTGAGAATCCTGTTGATGACGGATACGAACCTTTGAGGACGTATTTTCCAGACGAAGAAGTACTGCAAATTGATGGGTTGGAGTTAACCGAGGATCCGGGGTGGAAGCTTTTCTTCGACGGAGCGGCGAACGCAAAAGGAGTCGGAATAGGGGCTGTGCTTATCTCTGAAACAGGACATCACTATCCTGTTACTGCTCAACTGCGTTTTCATTGTACCAATAATATGGCTGAGTACGAGGCATGTATCTTGGGGTTACGATTAGCGGTAGACATGGATGTACAGGACGTCTTGGTCTTGGGGGACTCGGACCTTCTGGTACATCAGATTCAGGGAGAATGGGAAACCAGAGATTTAAAGCTTATCCCGTATCGTCGGTGTTTGCATGATCTGACCAAACGCTTTCGATCAGTAGAATTCAAGCACATCCCAAGGATGCATAATGAGGTTGCAGACGCTCTAGCTACTTTAGCGTCAATGCTACATCACCCGGACAAGGTTCGTGTCGATCCGTTACATATTCAGATCCGGAATCAACATGCTTATTGCAATATGATAGAGGAAGAGATGGATGGTGAGCCATGGTTTCATGATGTCAAAGAATACCTCAGGTTAGGAATATACCCAGAGCAGGCAACTGGAGATCAAAAGAGAGCTATTCGGCGATTGGCGAATGGATTTTTCCTTAGTGGAGGGGTGTTGTACAAAAGAACCCCAGATTTGGGATTGTTGAGATGTATAGAGGCAAGTCAAGCCACAACAGTGATGAGAGATATACACTCCGGAGTTTGTGGACCACACATGAGCGGATACGTATTGGCAAAGAAGATTCTTCGAGCAGGATATTACTGGCTCACGATGGAGCGTGATTGTATAAGTTTCGTGCGAAGATGCCATCGGTGTCAGATACACGGAGATTTGATTCATTCTCCACCAACTGAATTGCATACAATGTCAGCACCATGGCCGTTTGTTGCATGGGGTATGGATGTTATTGGACCTATAGAGCCTGCGGCTTCCAATGGTCATAGGTTCATTCTGGTAACGATTGATTATTTTACCAAGTGGGTGGAGGCCAAAACATTCAAATCGGTGACCAAGAAGGCGGTGGTGGATTTCGTACATTCCCACATCATCTGCAGGTTTGGAATTCCAAAGATAATCATCACAGATAACGGTGCCAATCTTAACAGCGGATTGATGAAGGAGGTCCGCCAACAGTTCAAGATTACACACCGAAATTCCACACCATATCATCCCAAAGCAAATGGTGCGGTTGAGGCAGCAAACAAGAATATAAAGAAGATATTGAGGAAGATGGTAGAAGGGTCTAGGCAATGGCATGAAAAGTTACCATTCGCGTTGTTGGGTTATCGCACTACCGTCCAGACTTCGGTAGGTGCAACTCCTTACTTGTTGGTGTACGGGACTGAAGCAGTAATACCAGCAGAAGTTGAAATCCCATCCCTCCGAATTGTCGCCGAAGTCGAGATTGATGACGACGAGTGGGTCAAAACCCGATTAGAGCAATTGAGCTTGATCGATGAAAAGAGACTGACAACAGTATGTCACGGCCAATTGTATCAAAAGAGAATGGCAAGAGCATATAACAAGAAGGTACGTCCCAGGAAATTTGAAGTGGGACAGCATGTGCTGAGGAGAGTTCTACCACATCAGGCCGAAGCGAAAGGCAAGTTCGCTCCAAATTGGCAGGGACCATTTGCGGTGACTAGAGTATTATCCAACGGCGCTCTATGTCTGACTGATGTCGAGGGAAGATGCACCGATATGGCTATCAATTCTGATGCAGTCAAGAGATATTATGTGTAATTCTTTAATGCATTTGTCAACGTTTGGTTTCGTTTGTGTGTATTTGGCATTTTTCGGAGAATGAAATGACAGAGGCAATTTTTCTACTACCCAAACACCTTAACCCTTGTTTTCCCTTTGAGCCTTAATTATTCTTTCATATACCCTCTTTCGGAATCATCAAGGAAGATGTGTAACAAAATAGAAAAAAGAAACAAAGAAAAAAAAACACAAGAAAAGTGAACTACGTTCGACCTGATTCCTCAAGAAGGATACGTAGGCGCCACACGGCTCGGTCATAATCAAATAAAAATCAAAGATTCCCCAAGAAACAAAACTGGGGCAGAAGTCATGTTTCGTTTGAAAAGATAGTGTGGATTTCGAAAGTTGTAATGAGCTACCCGTTGAGGTTAAATCCCTTTTCTCTAGCCTCATACACGAAAACCGCATTAATGACCAAAAAAGACCTCTCGATCAGAATTTGACAAATGCCAAGTCATGCAAATGAAAGCCGAGAAGGACACTCTGATCCTCGACTGAGTCCAGGATTCACAAGCTAAAAATGGATAGCCCTTTATAGGGAATTTCGTGGATAATACCCCAGACTGGAAAGAAAGCGAAATGAGAGAGTCTTAACGGTGAAAACCCTCGCGGGCACCTTAAGGCGAAGAAAGCTAAGAGAAATAAAATGAGAGAGTCTTACGGTGAAAACCTTTTACGGGCACCCTAAGGCGACGGGAGATAGAGAAATGAGAGAATCTCATTAGTGAAAACCCTTCAAAGGGCACTATGAGGTGACGAGGCAAGATGGTTACAAGGTGTCTGCATGAGACAAGGTTTGGACATTCGTTTATTCCTAGCAAAATACGGCCATCAGAAAGTGATTGACATAAATAGACTGGGTATGTTAATCTCAAAGGCGCGGCATAACCGTTGAATCAGTCACACATTTAGATAAGTTTTCCTATTTTGGAGTTCAGAAAAGTTTTCCTTTTCTTTTTTTAATTTGCGGTCAGCATTCTTTTTCTTTTCTTTCATTTTCGAAAATTGATTTTTCAAAGCTTACTACCAAGTCTCCCAAAGCAATATAATGAAAATGAATAGGCGTGGAACGAGGCAATAAGGCAGAAGTCGTTCCGATAGTAAGATTGGAACGACAGGTTGATGGGAAGGTTCACAGGAATTATGGAGTACGAGGGACACATATTGCACATCCGGAAGATGATTTCTCACAACAGATCATCGACTAAAAGGGTCGAATCAAACTGAAGGTTGGAATAAAAGAAAGAGATGGGAGACCATCTGTAGAAAGAGCATCATCCCCAGCAAGTGTCAACGTCACCCCCAAAATTTCGAGGGAGGTCAAGCAGCTGAAAGAGAAAAGGAAAATTGCCCCGACAAGAGTGGCACGACCACTCACTGCATTTTGGAACTAACAATTTTTCTTTGATTTAAAGCAGGAAAAGAGGGTCCGTCTGCTAAAAGCATGCCACGTAGAAGGTCATCAAACTGGGGCAGAAAATTTTCTCCCATGGCGAAAATTTTCTTGAAAGCAAATACTTAGTGGATAAGGATAGAAAGCAACGCAAGATTTTGGAAAATACCAGTTTCAAGCAGAATAGTTTTTTTTAAAGAGGTCAGACAACACGAGGAAGTGATCTTCAAGCCTAGTATTATCCCCAACAGTTCTTGGAGAAATGAAACACTGATCTGCGAGATTTCCCCAACAACAATGTATACCATAAGTTTTCAAGGAAGCAAAGAGCAAGTCCCGAAGGAGATCCGGGAAGAAGGAAATAGAAAAAGAGGAAGCAAAGAATACTTCCCCAGCAGCATCATCCCCAGCAGGTGAGTAAACAGTTTCGAAGATATCTCCAGCAGCCAAAGGAAAAGTAACACAACCCAGTGAGTTATAAGTTGAAATCAGGGAGCCCGCCTGAAGAATGGAGTGGCGATTTATTTTGAAGTTGTAGTTGAAGTCAGGGAGCCCGCCTGAAGAATGGAGTGGCGATTTATTTTGAAGTTGTAATTGAAGTCAGGGAGCCCGCCTGAAGAATGGAGTGGCGATTTATTTTGAAGTTGTAGTTGAAGTCAGGGAGCCCGCCTGAAGAATAGAGTGGCGATTTATTTTGAAGTTGTAATTGAAGTCAGGGAGCCCGCCTGAAGAATGGAGTATCGATTTATTTTGAAGTTGTAGTTGGAGTCAGGGAGCCCGCCTGAAGAATGGAGTGGCGATTTATTTTGAGGTTGTAATTGAAGTCAGGGAGCCCGCCTGAAGAATGGAGTGGCGATTTATGATTAAAGTGTGTCGATAAAGTCAAAAGCCCAGCGGAAAAACAGAATGACGTCTTAATTTCCAAGATTTGATAAAGATAGCGAGGAATCGGAAAGTTACAGAATGTAACGGAAACCCCCAGCATGAATCTAAGTTCATAATCAGAAGGAAAGCAACAAGGATCAAAAAGATAGATTCAGACTTCGAAGCAGAATGGTTTGAAGATCACAAGGGAGGGACCAATGGTCGGAGTTTGGCGATCAAGATAGGCCGAAATAACAATTATCAGAAGAGAAGAAGCATCAGAAGGAACATCAAGTCAGACAGAATAGCAAGAAACATGACAAAATCAAGTGGGAGAGATAGATAAGATTTCACAATGCTGTAACTTAGTCTAGCTTCTTATTTTTCGTTTAGTACGGATGTAATAAGAAGGTCAGTGAGCAGTAAGCAGCAACAGCGGCAACGGTAGCAACAATAACAGCAAAGTGTCAGTCCACGGTAGTCCCAGCTACCAAAACTTCCCGAACTACACTGACCTGATTCCTGTTTAGCCCAGGATATGTAGGCAACCTCTGAAGCAGGGTGCGGTTAAAGTTTTTCAAAATGCTTCACAATGGAATACTCGAGCGGGTAAAAAATCGTTCATAGTTGCTCACTTATCTTTGCACGGAAACTCTTCGTGTCTCCGAGCAAAGAGGGGCCCTCTGTGAGCACGTGATTTTTACCCTACACATGAGTTATTCCTATAAAATTCAGAATAAATGATTTTTCCTTATTTTGTGTGAATCTCGTGTTAGTTGTTTGCATGTTATTTGCGTGTGATAAATGAAAATACAAAAATTGCATTTCTTAGGAGGTTAATTCATTTTTTTAACAAATTAAAGAAAAAATCAAAAAATAGTTAGCTTTTAAATTGAAAATTGCCAAAAAGAAGGTAATTAGTTTAGTTTTAATTAATTCCAAATAACTACAAAGTAGGGAAAATATAAAAAAAATACAAAGAAAATAAAATTAAAAAAAAGAGGAGGAGGATTAATACAAAATACAAGTTATTATAGGAAGAATAGGAGAAAAGATAGTAGAATAAATGGGCCATCTGCCAGCCGAAATCCCAGCCCAAAACGGACAACCCAGCGGCTGAACCCTGGCCCAAAACGAACGAACCCGCCCCAGCCCAATTACCCTGATCGGACCAACCCTTTTTGTGAGATTAAATCTCAGCCCTCCATGCATCATAATCCAACGGTCCAGAACATTACACCAATTTTAATTACCCAAACCCCTCCCAAAACCCTAAATCATATTCATTTGTGACACCCTTTCAAAGACCAGCCGCCTCCCGCCGCAGACCACCGTCCGCCGCCGCCGGAAATCGCCCCACGGCGGTTCCGGCGGTCCAAACACCACCATTTTTACACCAAATCTTCATCTCAACCTCCCCATTCCAACCCCGTGCCTAGCTAACCTCGAATCATCTTGGGCCGCCTCGAATCTCCATTTGAAGATGTGAGCGAATTATGAACTTACTCCAATCAAGTCCAAATTCATACCAGTGATTCCCCTAACCTTCCTCGTAATCAAACCAAACTTGGTTTGGTTCGAATCAAGCCCAAACCACCCAAATCCCAAATCCGAGCCCCAAGAACCCTAGAATTAAAAAACTAGGGATTTCGTCCAATTAAAATGACTTGAAGTTAATAGACTTTAATTGGTATGTTTTCATTTGAAAACATTTCAATTAAAGTCCATTCGACTTCAAAAAATGCAATTTCAAGTCCGTGTGAGCCCGGGTTTGTTCGATTTCGGATTGTCTTCATAAGGTATTTCATTTTTTCTTCTGTTTTATATATTGTTGTGCTCATTGTTTGGTTTAATTGTTCATTCGTTTTTCTGTTTTTAGTTTTAAATCGTTTCCTTCTTCTTCTCCAAACTCAAGACCTTTTATTTGGTCGATCGGTTTATTCTTTGTTGATAACGTGTAGTTATTAGTCGAATTCAATTCGTTGTTAATATCGTCAAGTTGTTAGATGTTGAAATTATGAAATGTTGTCCGAAATTTGTGTGGTCACTGTTTGTCGGATTTGGTTGTCGATTACACATATCGTAATCGGCTAATCGAATGTTGTCAAATACGTGTTCGCGTCAATTAGCGTCGTCGATTGGTTAGCCTCGTATTTTGTTTCTTCTTTGGCCGAGAATGAGGATCACTGTTTCTGTCGATTTTGTTTGTTGCCGATCATACATGTTGTGATTCGACTTAACAAATGTCGTCGTTTAAATTCGCGAATTTGTTGTTTGAAATTCCGGGCAGTGGTTCATTGTTTTGCTTGAATTAAAATTTTTCGGTTTGTTGTTTGTTCAGAGTATTGAGTTAATTGTTGGATTGTTTGTTTTGAACCATTGTTGATTCTAAATTAGGTTGTGAATTGGATATAGCTGTTAGTCCATTTAAGTAGCCCTAAAATCAACCTTTAAAGTGCAGTACACATGGAAATGAGTTGGTAAAACTTGTTGGACAGCAGTGTACCTCATTGGTTTTTACCTTTAGGACTTTGTTTAGATGTTTAAAACCCATACTTAGACAAAACATGGTGGGATAATCAGAGAATATCATGATGATAATGAGTGTTTCTAATGCTGGTTAGTTGTATAATCAGAAACACATGGGAATAACTGAAAAAAGGTCAAAAGTAATGCACATGGGAGGAGTTTAAGCAAGCTGGACAGATCTGAAACTAAAGGAAATAGGGGCTGTTACTCTATAAAAGAGAGACACTCAACTGAAGGGAGGGACACTGAAAAGATACAGAACAGAGAGAACATTAGGAAACATTCTGAAATAGATTCAAACAGTGAGAACATTTTGAGAATCTGGAGAAAAAAACTAAACTCACAGAAAAACAGCATATACACTCACTGGAAGATACACACGGCAGAACACTGGAAAATATACACACACTCATTGAACCTGTTAGTGTTTATGTGTTTTTGGTTCATTTCTGGTTTGCTTTTGATTGCTGGGATTTGGTTTGAACATTGTTTGAAACTCCAAGTGTTTCAAGTTTGGTTCAAAAGTGTTCTTCTCTGATTATTTTCTGGGCTAACTTTGTTGCTGCTGTTCTGTTATTTGCCACTGACCACTCCTCCCATTTCCATTTCCAGGTATGCCATACCACTTTGGTGCATGACATAGAAGAACATGAAGTTTGTTTGATTCAACTGAAAAATTTATGACATATCCGTTGGTTACATATCATTTCTGTACTCATCGCAATAGCTAATTTATGCAGTTTAGCTTAGTTCATACTATATGTAATACATGATCATTTTTACTGTTAAGTTCTGAAAGTTATAGTAAGAAGATTACTCTAGTTGAATAATGGTTTTGAGTATTAGATCTAAGTCGTGAAGGATGAGTTTAGGACCATGCTTTCTTGTCTTTCTTTTTAGTTGACAACAAATTGTCTCTGCTGTTTTTTTCGTGTTTCTTGGTGTTTAATATGATAGTCTGCAATGTTAATTTCAGATTTTCTGAGCTGGTTCTTTGTTTTGAATTTATTTTGTTATTATAAGAAAGTAGTGGAATCACATTTCGCTCTGCGCATCGGTACCAAGGCGTGCTTAAATGAATCATGTGAGCATGTAAATAATGAGGGAATAACTAATAAGTTGGAACTTTGCTGGCATGGGTAGAAGGTGGCATTCTCTCATACAATTAATTCTCGTTTTTGCTCCTTTCTACATGAAAGTTTGTTGTCCGCCAATAAAATTGAGATAACGTTATTAGTAGTATTATATTCTGTTGTGATTAATGAATAGGAATAATCTCCGTTACGATAAATTTTTAGTTAAAATCGATTCAAGCATCATTATATGATAGTTATCTAGTGCTAATAATTGTCTTAATTTTTAGTCAGTAATACTATAAAATGAACTGCTTAAATTTCATTTGGAATCACTAAACAATTTCACTCATTGGTTGAATGTGCGAGCGATTAATTGAAAAATTATCATGGCTACAGGTAAGGCTCCCGTAACACTATTCGTAATATATGATACTTTTTATTGAAAGCGGTGAATGCCATAGGTTCTAAAATCAGTAATTAAATAATTTTAATAAGCCAAGTATGATCAAAGCGACCGTGCTAGAACCACGGAACTCGGGAATGCCTAACACCTTCTCCCGGGTTAACAGAATTCCTTATCCGGATTTCTGGTACGCAGACTGTTAAATAGAGTCATTTTTTCCTCAATTCGGGATTTAACTGGTGACTTGGGACACCATAAATCTCTCAAGTGGCGACTCTGAATTAATAAAAATAAATCCCGTTTCGATCGTCCTTTAATTAGAAAAACTCCTTTGCGCCCTCGCGGGTGCGGTAAAAAGGAGGTGTGACATAGTTAACTTCTAATTGTTCTACAAATTCATATAAAATATGGTCCATAAACTACTGCACTCTGCATTTATAAACATCACTAGGCAAATAGTTTCTTGGTTTAATAATAAAAGCTTCATATAGATACCATGTTCATATGACCTTTTGTTAACGTCTAAAAGGTGTCCAAATCAGTAAATGTATAGAAAGCTTGCCTATAGGATATCTCAAATCTGAATAAAGGTAATATTAACTGCTGAACTCGTAATGTCCTGTTAAAATTAGTAACCCCTTTTAGTTTGCATCTTTTTCTAAAATCAGTATATATCACGCCTAGTTCTAACCAACACTTGGACAAAGAGGATTAACAATTAGATCGGTTTTAGTCAACTGCATTTGAGTAAGCCTAATGTAGACTTTTTGCTTAAAAATATGTGTTGAACAATCCGCTCGTTGCTTTATTTAATTAAGACCAAATAAGTACGTGTAAGACATGCTAAACTCTATGACTTTTGCTGGTTTATGGAGGCATATCTGAGCCCTATTTTCTTATCTGTTTCCTTCTATTTGCATTAGGTGTTTTGGTTGAAGCCTTAGCATTTTGTCCTTTGAAAACTTCTAAAAGCCCCAAACCCATTTCCCTTTAGGATAAATAGTCCATTTGCCTCCGGGACTGATAGAATTGGGATGGGTAATAGCATGCAATAAGTAATGCTACCATTTCGCGCTTTAATACCTTAACACGGTGGAAAGGGTAGACATGGAGATGATGATCACACGATAATACTATGAGTACAATCGGGTACCAGTATTGTGTGGATGATCCATGTGATATATAAACCTAGGACCCCTCCCTCTTTATTAGTTTGTTATTTTTTTTATAACTTTAAAAGCCATCCAATTTTCAACTTCCACTTCTTGTACTTCTTTTAAGTTGCTTGCCTCAATTATTTGACCTCTTCCCTTTACTCGCATACCATTTCTTTGATTATAATACTACTTCCTACCTAATTTCAACACTTTTAAATCCTTTTGTGCTTTTTATTTGCAACTTTTATGCGAAGGTTTCCTCGTATTTTCAATGTTTGCTTGTCTACTTGTTATTTGCATTTAAAGTCACAATTGTAGCATAGTCGGAAACCACACTAGTGGATCTTCAGGGGTGCCTAACACCTTCCCTTCGATATAATTTTTAGCCCTTACCCAAACTCTGGTTCTCATCTCAAATTCTTTCTTAAAGTGTCCTAATGCACTATAATCATTAGGTGGCGACTCTCCAAATCCAAAACCCAATTTTCAAACGGGAATAGAGTTGTCTTTCCTAAATATCATAAACTCGATTTCACGAGATAAAGGGGCGTCAACATGTCCAGCCTTATCCGACTTAGTACGAACCTTTTTCAAGCCTTTCTCATTCTACGGTTCACCTGAAACCCTTGATATTTGAGGTTTTTCTCCGATTCTCCTCATATTTGTGTGTATTCATGCTCTATTTTGAGTTTTTGAAGAATTTCCCTAACTTTTCTTTTAAAAATATTTTACTTTCAAAGTCACTTCTTTCTGATTTAGGGTTTTTGAAAAATGCTTAAGTGTTTTCCGACTTTTCTTTTCCCCAGAAGAAATTAGAGATGATTTTCAATCTGGTAGAATTTCGCGTTGGGGGGGTATACCACTTATAGGATATAGAGAGGGATAGCCTGCAAATTAGATTTAATATGAATAGCTTTTCCACCATATGATAGAAATTTCCCTTGCGAGCCTTGGAATCTTTTGGCTATATTAGCCATCATGTGTTTGAATAAACAAATTTTTTCCTTCCTATGTAGATGTAACGATCCGACCGGTCTTTTTGAGCATTTACACTTTGCTCGATAGTTTACGAGCATAGGTAGCTCTGTATAATGTATTATGACTTATGTGAATTGCTGATTTTAGTTTTAGGTTATTTGTGATTGGTTTGGAATAACGATTCTCAACTAGGAAGCTTTAAATTGGAAGATTTGACCAAGTTTGATTTTTTTGGCATTTGACCTCGGATTAGATTTTTTATTGTTCTATTAGCTATGTTGGGTGATTTTGGACTGAGGAGCATGTCCGGATTATGATTTGGAGGTCCGTAGTAGAATTTGGCTTGAAATGGCTAAAATTGAATTTTAGCAAAGTTTGACTGGAAGCGAACTTTTTGATATCGAGGTCAGATTCCAATTTTAGAAGTTGAAACAGGTCCGTAATGGTAAATGTGACTTATGTGCAAAAGTTGAGGTCAATCAGACGTGATTTGATAGGTTTCACCATCGGTTGTGGAGTTTGAAGTTTCAAAATTTCATAGATTTTGAATTGAAGTGTGATTCGTCGTTTCGATGTTGTTATGTGTGTTTTGATGACTCGAGTAGGTCACAGTTATGTTATGGTACTTGTTTATATGTTTGGATGTGGTCTCGAGGGGCTCAGGCGTGTTTCAGATTGATTTCGGACCATTCTCCTTCATTTTGGCACTGCTGAATTTCGCTGGTTTCTGGTGTCACGACCCTTCATCGCGTTCGGGTTGCAAATATTGCGAACGTGTAGTGTATTTTGATATAAGTAGCCTTTTTCTCTTCGTGATCGCGAAGTATGTCTCGTGTTTGTGTAGTGTTGGGGCTAGTCTTCTTCGCGTTCACGTATGAAAGATCATGTTCGTGTAGAGTTGAGCTGGGAGCTGGAGCTGGAGGACCTTTTTTCATCGCATGAGAGAGGCTTGTGCTGCGTTCACGTAGTTCTGTCTCTGGTGTGTATCACATTCACGAGGCTTGTGTCGCGAACGCGTAAAGAAGTTTTGGTGGCTGATATTTTGTTCATCGTGAACGCGATGGTTCGCGAAAGAGGATATCTGGGCAGAAGTATAATGTAATCTATTTCTAGGGTTTCAGCCATTTTTACAATTTTTGGATCTATGGAGATCATATTGAAGCGATTCTTGAAGAAATTTTCCCCATATGAATTGGCATAAGTGTTCTCTACTCAATTTTGGTTATATTTCATGAATCTATCTTCGATTTTAGCGTTTGGTTGATGAATTTCAAAAAGAAAATAGGGGGTTTTGGCCTAATGTTTCACAATATGAATTTTTGAGTTTTGAACATCGATTTGGAGTTGGAACTGAGTGAAACTAGTATGGTTGGACTTGTAATCGAATGATTGTCGGATTTTGTGAGTTATGTCCAGTTTTGAGGTGCGAGCTTGGGTGTGATTTTTCGGCCGGTTTTGGGTTTTGATTAAGGAAGTGATCTTTATAATATGGAATTATTTCCTTGGGCTTTATTTGATGTATTTAATTTGCTTTTGGCTAATGTTGATCCGTTCAGAGGTCGTTACGTGTGTGATTGCATTTTTAGAGCATCGTTTGGCTTTCTTGATATTGAAATTTGGCTTGTTCAAGGTAAGTAACTCTTCTAAACTTAGTGGTGAGGTTATGAAATCCTGAATTACGTGTTTTCTGATTCGTATTAAGGTGACGCACATGCTAGGTGACGGGCGTGTGAGCGTGCACCCTATGAATTTTGACTCTATTATTTTCATGGCACTGTATAGTGGTCCTATTTTGTTTATATCTGTGTTTCACCATGTGATAAAGTAAATAAGCTGTCAATCATACTAGATATCATATTTAGGATTTATGCCGATATTGTTGGGACCCATAGTGGTCATTTCTTATTGTCACCTTACTGATTTTATTGATATTTCAAGCTCATTCATATTCATGCATTCATATTATATCTCAGTCTCAGTTGTTATTTATTTATACATCATATCACTGTTGTCGGACTAGTTCCATGACATTGAGAGCCCCGAGAGACTGCAGAGGTTGATGACTCAATGAGACCGAGGGCCTGATTGTGAGGATATTTATGAAATCGGGTTGTATGTCACAACATGTTTCATTGATTTATGCCATGATTGGATTTGATATAGTTTTTAGGTTGTAGGAACCCCTCCGGAGTCTGTAGACACCCCTAGTGAGTGCAGGTACCTACTGAGTGCGAGTGTTGAGTATCGAGTGTTTGGGAAGACTGAGTGACTGTTAGGACTGAGCAACTGGGGGGATTGAGTGAATTGATACTCTGAGAGTATACATATGGTTCTATCATTGAGTCACATCGCATTTGACATGCACATGACATACATGCGTAAAGATGCGTTTTTCTCATGTCGTACGTTATCACGTCATTCATGACTTCTCACATATATTGACATATGAGAATCGAGATATATTTTACACTTGCTATATGGAGATAAAATGAAACATGATATTTACTGTTGAAAGGATTTTTGGGAAAACTCACATATTTTCGACGATTTCGGTAAAAGTGTTGGGTTTTCACAGATATACTTGAAAAGCGAAACTATTTTCAGAAAATTATGAAAAGTTTGAGCATTTTGTCGCTGACTTACTTCTTTATTTAATTGCTTTACGTTGTTATGAACTGTTGTTGGCTATTGGTGTTGGACCCGATCTATATTCCAACTCGACACTACTTTCAACCGAAGGTTACGTTTGTTGCTTATTCAGTACATGTGGTTGGTTGTACTCATACTATACTTCTACACCTTGCGTGCAGATGTTGGCTTTTTTTGTTGTTGTGTTCGAAGGGAACTGGATTTTAAGATGTACCTGCGTACTTGTTGTAGTTGCATGTGTTTATGGTAGCCTTAGATTTATAAAACTCTATTTATATACTTTTCAAACAGAATATGTATTTACTTCATATCATCTTTGTAAACTCTATTTTTTGGAGCTCATGATTTGTACTTCCAGTCCTTGGGAAATGTATAAGATTCAGAGAATTCCTTTTTATCTAATTGTCTTATTAATATTATTAGAGTTGAATAGTTATTAGTTGGCTCCTAGCTGGTTAGTTTAGGCGTCATCGCGACTAGTGAATTCTGGATCGTGACAGTAGATAGGACATCCTAGATACTTTATTGGAAACTGGCAGTGATTGTATACAGCAATCTGCTTGATTTGGTTTATTCTTGGATCATCATCTTTGAAGTTGACATAGAAATTAGATTTGGATTTACATACTAATTGTCCTGAGATCTTCTCATAAGTCTCCATCTTGTCCATCTTCATCTTCAAGGATTCATGTTCAGTTGAGGAAAACAAAATATATCATCGGCATAACATAGAAGAGATATAATAGGACTACAATTATCTATCGAGAATGAGATATAATCATGATTGTTTAAAGATTCTATTGATCTTGAGAGAAATTAAGCCCCAATAAGAAAAAGAGAGGGAGATAAAGGATCCCCCTATCTTAAACTCATAGTAGAATTGAAAAATTCATGTCTACTCCCATTGATATTTATAGAATACCAAACATTTGACATAAGTCTCCAGATAATATTAATCCAAGTTTCATTGAAACCAAAATTTCTCATAATATTGCAAATGTATTCCCATGAGACTCTGTCATATGCTTTAGCCATGTCCACTTTTAAAACCCACATTCCCATGGATGGAAGGCTTTGTAATATTATGGACCATATCTTGAGTCATTATGATATTTTCATGATGAATCTCCCCTTAATAAAACTTGTTTGATAAGGATAGATCAACTTGTTCATGAGGGAGATTAGTCTTTGGTTCACTAGACTATAGATGATTTTGCAAGAGAATTGCTAAGGCTAATAGGCCTTAATTCATTGAACACTTAAGGATTATCCACTTTAGAAATGAGGATCAGGCAGGTGCGAGTAACGGACTTTGGAGATTGGTTACCTGCAAATAAATTAATAATCATTAGTAACAAATCCTCCTTAATAATATCCCTACAAGAATGATAAAATTCCTAGAAAGGCCTTATGGTCCGGGGGCACTGGATGGAGTCAAGGAAAATACAACAGTTTTTAAGTCCTTCATAGTAGGATTAGATGTAAGACTTGCATTGTTCGTGTCATTGATTACTTTAGGAATAAAACTAAGGATAGAAAAATTGAAATCAATATATTCTCTAGTAAATTGGTTCTAAAAAAAGGATATAGCATCATTGGCTATATGTTCATCTATTTCAATCCAATTGCCATCATTTAGTATAATCTTCTTGAGAGATAACCTCTTCCTCCTACCCTTGATAATGGAGTAGAAGAATTTAGAGTTAATTTTCCCCTCCACAAACCATTTGATCCCAGATTTTTACTTCCATATACACTCTTCAGTTTTATTAGCCTTGGTAAGGAGGGCATTTATACGGTTAAGCTCAGGTTTATTGAAATTAGTGTTATTTGTAATGATCTTATATTTCAGATTATCCACCTTCTTTTCCAGGTCCTTGACATTGTAAAAAATATTACCAATAGAGGTCTTGGACCAATGGGATAGGCACCTGCTAATATTTTTTAGTTTCAAATGGAATTTTCACATATGGGAGCCATGAACCTCTATATACCATGCTTGTTTTACCACCCCTTTAAAACCATGTTCGTTAGTTCAGAAGTCTAAGAATCTAAAATATCTGGTAGTACGGTGGAAGTGCTCTAAGCAATAGTAAGGAAGGGAGAGTGGTCGGATCCTGTTCTGATCCAAGTGATTGACATTAGTATAATCATAGTTGTTCATGTAGTCCTAGTTAACCAGCACCTTATCAAGCCTTAGGAGACCACCCATTTCACCAAGTAAATTGTGAACCTGAGAAGCCTGGGTCAATAAGATCACAGTCCATGATAAATTGTATCATAGGTATGCTTTTGGACATTCTATGAAGGTTACCACCCTGTTTTTCACTTGGATCAATAATACAATTAAAGTCACCTGCAATATACCAAAGCAGCTTATAATTCTAAGATATATTCCTTATGTTACTCCAACGTTTTTCTCTCAAACTAGCATCACACTTTGCATAAACTGAAGTAACAAGGAAGTTTGTTCCCATCTAGTAAATGATACAAGTAACTTGTTGATCAGATTCCTCCACCCCGTTACAGTTCAAATAATTATTCCAAAATATTCATTTGATTATTGATATTGGCATAAGCATTACCATAGGCCAACATAGCCTTGAACTTATTAAGATGATCCGCTTTGTGAATTGGTTCACTAATAGCAATAAAAGAAAGATTTTGGAGTGGGATAATTTGCTTATGTCTATCAAAAGAACCACTAGAGATGATGCTTCTAATATTCCAATATAAATATTTAAACATCATAAATTAGTTATGGGTTGTTTCCGGAATTGTGTTTTGGAGTTGGGTTTCATTGCTATTGATGTTTTGGTTCTTTTTTTTATAACTCTGAACCTCTTCTTCTTGTTGATGTTTTTTCCGATCTTCTAGTTATTGTGAGTGTTTTCTTCATCCAGTTATTCTTACCTTTGCCTAGAACTTCTTCCATCATGGTAGTCTTCTGCACCTGGACTGGTTCATTGATATCAATGCTAGTTCTGGTCTGCTGCTGGATGGTTCTGGGGTTGAATTTCAATTAATCTCTGCTCTTCATATATAGTTGTACCCATTGGGCTTCTTGGGCATTTCCATTTGGATGTTGTTATGAAATCTCACTTTGGCAACCTTCTTCTTAGGAACCGTTTAAAATTCATCATCATTTGGCTTATCTCTTTTTTGCCCCTTCTCCTTATGGGATTGAGCTTCATTTTGTACTTTAATCCTTTCATCTCTAATCTTGTTTCTACATTCTCCTTGCATTTTGCAATTTACACATTAGCTTGAAACTTTTTCATTTTCAATGTCAAGCCCCTTTCCCTCATCAGATCTATCTAGTCTTTTATAACCTATCCATATTTGATCAAGTCTAGGCTTTAGGAGGTCAATTTCAACTTTAACCTTCGTAACATTACCTATAGACTTAGAGTAAGTTGCCAAGTCCGGATCCACAGCCACACCAACATCCTAAACGAGTCTAGAAACAATATTCCATTTAAACGGGTACAAGGGAAGTTGGTGAATTAGGATCCAAACAGGGACAATGGACGTTTCCTTCCCAGGTTAGAAATCCGGAGTCCACTTGAGAATTTTCATAGGGGCATTGCCAATGTCAATATAATCTTTACCAAAGACGTGATTGTAATAAACTTCATTAGCGAAGTCAAGGTAAAAAAGCTTAGGATCAGGGACGGATGCAGCCTATTACATGCGGGTTCCCGTGAACCCAGTAATTTTTGCGTATACCCTATATATGTATTAAAATATTAACTATATATCCATAACTATTTGGTTGTGAACCCAGTTGTTTATTGTATATTTACTTAAGGTCGATATAGGAACTAATAAACTTTAAATCCTGGATCCGCCTCTGCTTAGGGTCAAAGTATGCTCTCTACGTATCTTCTAGTGTTTGTAATTTGTAATATTATGTTGGTATTTTGACTTCTGTGAACCTTCATTGGACTCCCCCACATATTCGCTTTTTTTAACATCTTTCCTTTTCAGTTCAATCTATCGCTACAAGCATGCCTCATCCTACTACATGACAAACAAAGCCAGCATTTAATTATAACAAAATTGAAGTTGAACCAGCAAAAGGAAAATATTGGCAAATTAAGCCGCCTGTTTCCAACATCTTGTCTTGCCAAATTACATAATGCTTCTGTCTTTTAAAACAACAAAATGAACATACGTATTGTGTACTTGGATATGGGGGAAACTTTGCTTCACTTGCTTGCTGTTTAAAGAGCACAAGTCTAAGGTGAAAGCCAAGTTTCACCAGAAACAAACATAATTAACAAATGTCTTTAAGCAATCAATATCATTATATCCAGGTATCAACATTGGGCCCTAAATTAATCATTGATTTTGATCCAAAAAACCTAAAATGACCTTGCCAGGCCATGACCTTTATAAATTATTTATCCTCGTTAGAGTTGTTAGGTATAAAGGCTTACTTACACCTAATTTTACATCAAGGTTAATTACCAACTTACTTGGAGCAGACACACCTTGCCCCACATGAACATTTTTACTAAATGTGCATATATTATTATATTTATTTATTTATTTCTACAAAATTTAATATGGCTTATGAAATTCTTTGCATAGGCCATTGCAACTTACCATGATTAACTGAGGCTAAAAGAACTTAAACCCTTTCTTTTTTTAATCTATCGATATCCCCTTGTACTCTTTTAAGAGTAATAAGCAAATAGTAAAAGCTATTCCCTACAACAACAACAACAACAACAACCCAGTATATTCCCACAAGGTTGGATCTGGGGAGGGTAATATGTAGACAGGCCTTACCTCTACCCGAGTGGGCAGAGAGGCAAAAATAAGTGATTTTTTGGATGTTTTCACACGTATTAAGAAAATCACTTTTTAGTATTAATTAGCAATAGAATTGACCATTTTGACTTTACTATCTCACATAAATACTCCTTACATATATTCCAATATTATTTATTCCAAGGACAATGTAGGAAAAATATTATTAAGTCATTCTTGAAATCCAAAAAAATCACTTATTTTGGACCGCAAAAAAAACGAAAAAATCACTTATTTTGGACATGAGGAAGTAGTAATTACCAAAAAAAAAAAACGTAAAAGTATAGTTGGGCGACAGAATTGGGAGCCAAATATATGTCAGCCAACAACTGTCAAGGTACTAATTGAGCTTACATGATTGAGCACAATATACTCATAATTATGTACCTAACGTTAGACAAAGATGCAGCTGTCACCAATTGGCTTTCAAACTTTTTATGACCACAACCGGAATTCCCACCTAAAAGGAAAAAGGACAAAAAAAATGTTTGTGCGTGCCCTAAGAATGTCTCCCTATGAAAATAGACATGTCATTTTTTTATCTTGACCTTAAAAGTAGATTTAAGTTTTTTAGTTGGCTTTTACGTAGTTATATTGTATTAAAAATTTGTTTACCATTGTTGCCCGTATTTTGTAATTTTTCATAAGTATTAAGATTTTTTTTATAAATTGTATAGATTGCTCATTAGAAGATTCACACCTTATTATTAGTACATTCAATTAAGAGATTCAATAATATAATATCCATTTCTTTTTTTCTCTCTCTCCTCTTCTCTTTCCTTTTTTTTTTACAACAAAATTCCTTAATGTAACACCAGAATCTCCATTTGCTCTCTTCCCACCGTTGTCGATAATTTTATATTATTAAATTATCAATTGCATCGCTCTTTTGGTGGGAGACCGGACAATACTGAAAATGATGAAATATTCAAGAATTGTATGATAAATGTATCATAATTGTATTTAAATTGTATCAGATACATCAATACGTAAAACGTGTATGACAATTGTATTAACTTGATGGTGCATTAATATCCAAAATAAAACCTGATACAATACTAATAAAATTAATATATAATTATCATATATTTGTGATACAAACTGTAAAATTCGTTATGATCTCGCAACTGCTCATAATTTAAATAAAAATTTGATACAATCGTGAAAGAACTCTTACGGAATTATGATATAATTATACAACTTAAAATCCATTCTAAATTTAAACTGATATAATATCATATTATACTTGTATTAGTATTGTATTATGTATTGTTTTAGGTACAAATTATGATACAATTTTGATCTTCATCTTTTTCAAATTTCAATTTAAAATATCCACCTAGAACCGACTTTGAACTTATATAATAATAGCATTTTAATAGTATTAGTATTGTATCAGAATTATCTTAGGTATTGATATATTAAATACAACACAGATACAATTATCATACCTTTATCATCCAATCGTAAAACAATCCGGAACTTCATCTTTCTCGACTTTCATTATGAAATTCAACCTAAAACCAACTTTAATGTAGAGTGAAGCTTACCGACAACTTGATTGTAGAGCAAATCTTTGAATTTCTTCTGTATTGTATAAATAAGAAAGAGATTTTGGACAATTAAAGAGAGAAATCGCATATCAACAGCTTTGGAAGAGGAAAGAATCTGCAATTTTGGAGGGATCTTGGGGTTATGTGGGTTTCTTACGGTAACGATTTTGGGTAAGTACAAAGAGGTGATCATGTTGGGTATGTACAAAGACAGATATAGTTTTCCTTGAAAAAAGGAAGAGTTTATTAAATATAGGGGATTATATGTAACTGATAACGAATATTTAACGTATGTCTCGTTTCTTCTTTTTTATGGTTTTGTATAAAACTAGTAAATATAGGTATATAAAGTAATTAATAAGGAACCTAAATAAAAATAATAAATAAATTTCTATATTATAGCTAGGTAGGAATCCTTTTTTTTTTTTTTTTTGGTTCTAGAGGAATAAATTACGAGTTAGATATCCTTTACAATCGGTTCGATAACAACATAATACAGAGAATAAAATATTAATATATAAACTACGTTGTTGTCAAAGTGGGACTTCTACCATTTCGGTTTCTGGCTAATTAAGGCTCTAACATTGTGCATGGCTAGTTTTAGTGTTTTACCTCATGTATACTTGAGTAACACTATAATATAGTACTCATAATAGATGAGTAATGGCGCAGAAATAAACATTTTGATAAACTTATACACCCTGTGGTCTATTTTAATTGATTTTTGATAGTATTTTTTTGTGTTTCATAATATTTGAGTTTTTCAGATAAAGAAATTAAATTCTTTTTTCTAAAATTGTCATTGGAGTAAAGAGGTTTGGAGTATCTGTTATATTTTTAATTAAAAATATAAAAAGATAATAAATATTAATATAACTACAAAATCATTTAAAGTAAATTTGAGGAGTAAAATATCCTCAAATGAAGGATATGTATATGATCATAGTTAAACGATAAACTGATATGAGAATACATACAAATAATAAGTCATGATTAAGAAAATGGAGTTGCCTCTCTCCCCTTAGGGTAGGGGTAAGGCCCGTGTATGTATTATCCTCCCCAGACCCTATTTTATAAAATTACAGTGGATAGTTATTGTTGTTGAACATTAAGAAAATGGAGTTAGTAACTTTGTTTATCCCTGATTGCACAGCGTACAAGGCGTGTCTTTCACTAGTTAGTTGGCACCGCCCAACAGCCTACTAAACAATCAATACTTCGCTATGCCAGCTTTAGGTCCCCCTAACAATTCAACCCCAACTTACTCCGTTTCTCAGTTCTCACTACTCTTTCTTTACTATTTCTTAATTGACATATTTCCCACCAAACCGCGTAATTAATTTTGAGTTCACTATCATTTCTCAACTTATGAGCTGTGCGTTACATGTATATATATATATATATACTTTCTGGCTCTCCCCAAAGCAAAACACATCCACTCCAAAAGTTCTTTGCTCAAAAAGACAAACGGAAAATTAATCTTGTAAAAGTGCAAACACTTTCTCATTTTTGGTTCCCACTACTGCCATTGCCATTTCATTTCATTATAGCTATTGCTATCTTCTATTTTTAAAACACAGCTGCAACCATGCAAGAAAGGTCAAAAATGCAGAAGAAGAAATCAGCAATTGCACGTAGAGCTTGGAACATTCTCCGCTTAGCCTTGTTATGGACAAGAAAAGGTGGCATTTTCAGGAACAGACATCTTATAGCCGATCTTCGTTTGCTTCCCAAATACATTAGAAGCCTCCGTCATACCAACGACTACGGGTATGGTGTTGGTCCCAGTGCATTACATTATGGGGAACGTGAGTTTTCCTTTGATGACACCCCTATCATTCATGTCAAGATGCATCGCCCTGCATCCTTGCGTTTCAAGATGCCTAACATCCCCTGCATCAAACCTCAAGTTGATTTTGACTTTGACTTTGAAGACGATCATCATTATGACGATGAAATGTACCATGCTTATGTTGATGATGTTCCAAGGAGAAGTTGTTTGAGGAGTGCCGATTGTGATAATGAAGACGATGAATATGCCAGCTGTGAGGTCTCCGAAGAGATTAGTTGTCCTGGTGATGCAGCTATTGATATGAAGGCTGAGCAATTTATTGCAAAGTTCTATGAGCAAATAAAGCTGCAAAAGCAAATGTCATATTTACAATACCATGAGACTCACGCTAATTGAAGGTGACAATTGACGGAGAGTTGCAGACGCTTTTGACTAATTATAATCTACGAATTTACTCTTTCTTGTATCCATTCTTTCCTGTAGTATTCCTTATGTATAGGAGGCCTTGCCGCATTTTTGTAGATAGATGAGGTGTTTGATTTCAGACTTCAAAATAAAAGTATCAAAAAACAATTTCCAAAATGGTTTTGCGTCAAGGGTTAGCTTGACACTGGTAAAACATACGTTGACGACAGTCACTAGGTGGTAACGTCTTGCTTAATGGGAGGCAATATTTGGCAACTTGAGCGGGAACTCATAAGACCTATGTCATGGCACCAACCAATTTTCAGACACACAATCTTCGCTATTCTTTTAGCTGATATTTGTTGGAATATTTTTCTGTTTTCGATTCAATTTTGATGTTCGTAAGTGAAACTTGTATTTCGATTCCAGAGGTTCAAACAATAGAATCCATGATCGGGCAACCTTTTATTGGAAATCTTACAAATTGAACTGAACTCCACATTCGGGACATAATCAGACTGTTGGAACCGAGCCTACAAGGGTTTTTACCTCAAATATATATTTCACCTTTTAAAGTCTCTGCCTCTAATCCAACCCTTCTACCTTTAGTGACTCTTGGATCACATGTAAACGAATTTCACCATCTCACATCTCCGATTTCCGTTTTGAGTCTAGGCAATAAATGTGTAAAACACTGCCATTCGAAAACACAAAAAAAAAAACGAGGCGCCATCAGAGTGCAACAGAGAAAGAACTAAAGCACTCAAACTAAATCTTTAAATTATCTGTTGTCAACAAAATTGACAAGTAACATATTAGCTAAATCACTTTGAAATTTGACAACCATAGAACCGCAGCTCTTCATACTCGAGGGGGCTCTGGTGCACAAGCAGACATGTGCAAGTACGTCAACATTTATCTCACGACCAGTTGGTGAGGACTGGAGAGGATCCCACCACAAAATCAAGTTTCCTGCAATCAAAACCACTTAGTAGATCAAATTTATGAGGAGACCGAAGAGCAATTGCCAACTCAAAACACACAAGTTTCATCTTTCATTGGAATATCAGAAAAGATCATTCAAATTAATCTACTCTATATCCCGAATAGTTGTTTTGAAAGGAACCAGGAAATTTTCTAAGATGTAAGAAGAGACAGATGCTCATTAAAAGACTTATCAACTCCCCAACCCCCCACCCCAAAGTACTCTCAGCTAAACTGTTGGAATTGTAAATCTGTAAAGGAACTACAAAATTTTCAAAATGACAAGCATAGACGCATAATCTAACAAAACTCAGCTTTAGACCCCCTGGGACAAGTATTGTCGACTATAGGTCACGGCTGGTGTTGGGCAGCTCAAAATGAGAAAAGAACACTCCCAAAAGTTGAAGAGGAGTGTATGGTGGGTGATGGGCAGACCATCAAAATAAAAGACAGCTATGTACCTTGTGAGCAAAAATTTATCCAACTAGTTACTGCTGCTGTTTTGCTTATATGCTTCCATTCTGCTGCGTTTGGATGTAAGCTTCTAATTGTCCTGTTGCTGCCATGATAAGACCTACAGTACAATGAAAATTGTAAGGTATTTCTTCTACCGCTGGCAACGGTCACAGCATGCCAATAAACAAGTTGCAAAATCTGTAAAATCCTGTTGCAGTTTCATCATGTAATTTCTAATCTAAGATAACAAAAGAAAAAAGACACTGTATTCGTGAGCTTATGCGATTATCCTCAGCTAAAAGCAATGGAAGTTTTCTGTACTATTAATCCAGGTCTCTAGCAGGGTAGAAATGTGGAGAACAAATAACAATAACAAGCTCAACTGTTAATTTAAAGGAAAGCAAGAGCAAACATAGATTTCTTCCAGTGTAAATGGGCAAGTGCTAAAATAATGACTTTGCCATCTAAATAAACTGATTTCATATTGTCTCTGCTGCATTAACACAATCCATTCGCAAAAACGACTGCAATAACATTAAAAGCAACACCACATGCATGTTAAATTGCATCAAGTTTCTAGGCGATAATATCAGTTTATATTATAAAAAAATTAAATAAAAAAAACACTAAGTCCTACCTAGAAAAAGAGCTGAAGGTCTCCCTGGCCTTGACTTGTATTCAGGATGAAATTGCACACCAACATAAAATGGGTGACCTGGAAGCTCTAATATCTGCACAAAGAGTAAGAGGATAAAAAATGGAGAAAGACCTACAAGCAAGAACAGCAAGAAGAAAAGTAATGAAGAACTTAAAACAATGTGAACCTATAATCACTTGAACATAAAGTTCGTCACTGAGTCTAAAACCAAAGGATTATGAAGAATAGTTTCACCTAGTCAATAGCAATTTAAAGCCTATAGACCAAAATCAAACCTCCATTCGTTTTCCACTTTCGTCCCTTCCCACAAATCTCAAACCAGCTTCTTCCAAAGTGCCTACAACTTCAGGATTGACCTGCAATGTGTACCACCAATTTATTCAGAGGGCATGACAGCATAATTCATGCAGCAAGGATTACAACGCAACAAGTGTAAGGCCTATGGTTAACCTCATATCTATGGCGATGCCGTTCATCCACATACTTAGAATTGCTATACCTGTCAAGAGAAAAGATATTGCATGCATCAGGAAACATACAACGGAAATGTAGGAAAATCTTCTTTTTTTTAAAATGTAATAATTTATTAGAAAAGCATTGAAGGGATGTGCAACCTATAACTAGTGAGCAAAAACAAAAACAAGCCAGCAGAGATCCCCAAAAAGACCATTTTACATCCTGTATCTAACCTAATCTTAGATAGGTGAAAGAGAACTAGTAATATCTCAATGAAAGCAGATGGGTGAACTATTATGGAGCGAATCACAAACGAGACTGCAACAAAATCACATCTTATGCTCCTGGTGTAGAGATGCTCCAAAGAAATTGGCAATTCTAGACTTGTTATATCCTATAAGTCCACAGAAATCTAATTGATCAAGCATCTGGTCAAGGCACTGTTGAGATGAATAAATGATACACAGATTCCATACAGTTTTGACGTGATACAATCAGGAGTCTGGAACAACGTTTTCCTAGATCCAAGCCTCATGGTGCTTCCCATATGTGTTTTTGACCCCTGCAAAATAAACAGAGAAACATATAAACGAAACAAATATTTATTTATCTCTTTGAATTATTAAGAGCTAACTACTACCTCAGGCATAAAAATTACAACAAGGTCCGGTGTCTGGGGATCAAACTCTTCACTGTTTGCTTTTTCCATATGCAACACCTGCAAATTTGGAAAGAGATAATGACACATAAAAAGAGATGGTTTAAACACAAGATATTCTAAAAGAATCAACTTACAGATCTGGCAAACTCAATCACAGAAATCTGCATCCCTAAACAAATCCCGAGATACGGTATGTTATTCTCCCTTGCATACCTTGCAGCCAATATCATCCCCTTGACACCACGATCACCAAACCCACCAGGAACCAAGACACATGCAGCACCCTGGAAAAGGTTGGTTTCATCTCAATAGCTTGTAAAATGAGTTATAGAGTAATCTATCAAAGAATGAGTTCTATAGTAACAGCTAAGCCTCTCTGATGAAAGCACCAACACGAAAGGGTGCTTAGTAGCATAAGACTCACCCGAACATTTTTGCAATCTTGATAATCATAACGAGAAAAACATATTCAGGGATAGATGGTTAGCTAGACTGCTAAAAGTCTTTACCATAGTGGCATATTCATATGCATGTTGTAAAGAAGATAAACCTTGGGCTTTATTTAAGATATAAGTCATGAGCTGAGGATTGTCCAAAACCATTTAAGGAAACAACAATCCATTTCTCAATCAATGTCGGACACTTAACACTTCCCCCCCCCCAAATCACACACGCCAAGGCTGGACATCTAACATAACATGGGGGCCTAACATTAAGTAAACCAAGAATTGGGATATGTTCTATATATTATTAAAAGGAGAGGAAAAATACCTTTCCTTGAGCAAAGTGGCAGCCTAGAAATAGGTCACATGGCATAAGTAGTTACTACTTAGTTATCAGTTATTGCTTTCAAATTTAAAAATATGTAAAATAACAAAATAAAATATTTTATAATAATAAAACAAATATTTAAAAAAACTATCCATACAGATTGGAGAATTCAAGTTAGAGTTTTTAAATTATTTAAAAAAAAAAATTATGATCAGAGAAGCCGTATATATACACATAGCTAAAATTTTAAATAGTTAAAAAGAAGAATACTAAAAAAAATCAAGCGATGGTACAAAATAATAATAATAACAATAACAATAACAACTACCCAGTATAATCCCACAAGGTGGGGTCTGGGGAGGGTAATACCTACGCATGCCTTATCCCTACCTGAAAGGGCAGATAGGTTGTTTCCAAATTGACCCTCGGCTCAGGAAAAGGGATGGTATAAAATATATACACTAATTAAATTTTTCATCTAGGAAATTTAGTTAATTAATAGGACTCATATAGATATTCAAATTATAATTTAGTAAAAAAAAATTATTTTTTCAGTAAACTGCAAAATGAGAAACAACAACAACAACAACAACAACAACAACCCAGTATATTCCCACCAGGTGGGGTCTGAGGAGGGTAATATGTAGACAGGCCTTACCTCTACCCAAGAGGGCAGAGAGGCTTCTTCCACTCGACCCTCGGCGCATGGGAAAAAGGCAAACAAAAACAAAAAACAAAACCGCATTAGTTACTCCAGCATATACCTCATAAAAATTATCTAAACATAAGATGCATATGTACCGTAAAGAAACAGGCATGCAATGATATCAAAACATTAACTACCACAAATGACTACCAAAAGAGAACACAAACTAATTATCGATGGGCGGCCCTACCACGCCTCACACCCCTCATAAAAATTATCTAAACATAAGATGCATATGTACCATAAAGAAACAGGCATGCAATGATATCAAAACAGTAACTACCATAAATGACTACCAAAAGAGAACACAAACTAATCATCTATGGGCGGCCCTACCACGCCTCACACCCCGGAAAAGGAGTATGAAAAATCTAGAAACCCCTATCCTACAACCCTGATACTAGACCTCCAGACTTTCCTATTATTACAATAGGAACTGCAAAATGAGAAAACTAATCAAATATATTATTACAATAGAAAAGAATGTATGAAAATAGGAGGATAAAGATAATTTTATGATATTTATATTTTGAATTGATTAAAAAATAAAAGATTAATAAATAAAACTCACAAAATTTCATCAATAAATTTAGATAATTGAAGAATTTTGAACAGTATACCACAAGTTTAAACAAAATTATATATTTCAAGAGTAAGAAAATATATATCTATGTTATATTGAAAGAGAAGTAGTTTCAAAATATTAAGCCAATTGACAAGTTAATAAAAAATCATATTACTAAATGTATGGTATTAACTACTTGCTAATTTGACAATAAGAATAAATAAGGAACAAACAATTTATTTGTTACTATATGATGTGTATCCTTTGAGTTTGTATAAATTTTGTTATATTTCTGCACACTATATCAAATAATAAAATATAACTAATATTTATTAAAATAACATGATATATTAGATTATAATTTTATAAGATTAATATTCTATCAAATTATTTGTGCATCACGCGGGTTCCAACACTAGTACCATGTAAAGTAAATGGACTTTTGAACCTAGAACCCCAAAAGTTAGCTCATGAGACGAGGATTGTGCAAGACCATTTAAGGAGACAATAGTCGATTCCCTCAACTAATGTGGGATAGCTAACACGTCTCAACTGAGCAATCATGCAGACATGATATAGAAACTGAAAAACCATAACCACCACATGAAAACTCAACCATGCTAGAAATGATACAACCACAAACGAAAAGAAAAGAGAGAGAGAATGAAAGTACTGCATCGACAGATGACTCATATCTCAAGCTCAGAAAAATAATAATATGCAATGTTAAGAGGTCATCATTGAAGACTAGTAAACTTTCCCTTCAACTAGAAAAGGCAGTCTTAGTAATTCATATTCATATTCAAAGAATGAGCTGGCATTAAAGGAGTGAACAAGAATGATGAATGAAACAAGTTATTATTACTAGACAAGGATCAACTTTTACCCTTAGAGTCTCCCACGCTGTTGCATAAGCTTCTGGGGCCTGACAGAAAAAACAATAAGATAAGTTACAATCAGAAGCTCAAAACAGCACCTAACCAAAAACAGAGAGAAATCCAAGTACCGATTGAGCACTATCATCTTCAAGATCTGATGCTGCAATCCAGTCAATGGATGGCTTATATGAACAAGCAATACATGCATGCAGAAGGGCCTAAAATATGAAAGAAAAAAATTATAAAACAGAGTCAACACCGCAGCATATATACACATTTGATATATGCATCCAGGAGGGCCCATAAATATGGGAAAGAAGCAAGTAAAGATAAGGAATTATAAATTTAACGCTTATAAGCATGTTTCTTCGGTTTCAAAACTAGAAAGCAGGACAATGGGAAAAACTGCTTTAAAAGAAAAGCCAAAGCTATACTCAAATGCTAAATTCGACTATGGTCAGACGAAAAAAAATACATTTCAAATACAAAATGTAAGCTTAATAAAGATGGTGCATGTTCTTTTTAGTTTCATATTGTTACCTTCACTACAGATAAGTAAGAATCTGTTAACCCAACATACTTCCCAACCATTGCAATTCTAACCTGCGGAAAAAGGTAGTTTTCAATTACAACATACATACTTGTTAAAAGTATACCTACACTGTGTAGATCCTACTAACAGTTTTGGTAAGGTTGTCGAAGGTCTCAGCTCTTCTCGTCCACTCCCGTAAATCAACAGGTTTTGCGACACTGACACAGAGAAAACACTAATCTCAGAGGACACATCAGGCACCTTGCTCTAACTTGCTCATTGTAGTCCATATCAGATATCAGCTACTAGAACTAAGCCTAAATAACACAATTACTGCGAGAAAATCATAAAAGAGAGAGAACTGCATATAGAATTCATCAAAGTCGAGAAACACTTTTTTTCATTTCAGTAGAACAGTGAGGAAATATGAGATGGGAAAAGGGCGATCACACTCTAAATCGTAAATTACTGTTTTTTATGCAAACAGAAAGGAGGTAATTTATTACCTGAGCAAATCCAACTGCTTTAGAACGGCATCATGTGCATTTTGGTTCTGTGACAAATATGTAACTTTAGCAACTATATTTTTATATAATATATGTCAAAGGGAAAAAGGTAGCAGTTGGTAGACCCACCCGAAGCAGGAGCGGAATATGCCATATGTTTGGAACATCATGGATATTTAGGATGTTCGCAACCTATAGGGAAGAAGATCAAAACGGACTCCCAATTCTATATGCAAAATCACAAAAAGCCTCGCAATAGTTAAACTTACAGGAACGTGACAAAACTGTGAAAGCTTCTGTTTTGTATTCTCCAGTAAAGGCTGCAAGAGAATTGAAATATTTCAACAATATCAGCAGAATGGAGTGGTAGTAGAGAAACTAAACTCCTAAAATTTAAGGTTTAAAACAGTTCAAAAATTTTCTTCTCTCTTAAGTAATATTTTTTCATGTCTTAGATAACAATACGGGTTTACCACATAAAGAGAGATAAAGTAGTTAGAAGATATGTTCCAACTCTAAGGATGCCACACAAAGCTGGAATCAAGTTCACTTCTCATTATTTGACAACTTTGGAGAACAAGCCAAAAGAAGGGGAACGAAAGGACCAGAACAGAGGGGCTACTGTGAGATCTTTACATTTCCAAGCTCACGCTAGGACTAGGCTATTCCAAAGCTATAATGGAAGTCCCAGCACAAATAAACCGACTCACATCTTCAACAAAATATAAAATGCAAGAATTTATATCATTGTGGAAAACAACATACCTGAGCAGACCGGCATGCCAAAAAATGGGGAGTCAAACCTAATGCCCTCAACTCCCGCACACTATGTTGCGTAGGCTTTGTTTTCTGCAAACACATGGAGAATGCAATGAGGGATATATGGAAAGAAAAAACATGAATAGAAAATTCACATTGTTCAAACACAAATGTTGTATAGACTATTACTTGCTCACCGACAACACCTAGTACAGGTATAAGACTGACATGAATAAGGCAAAAGTTGTCTTGCCCTGTTGAGAAAAAAACAAAAGTTAGAAAAGGAGATTAGTGTAAGGGAGCTAATGATTGCATTAGTACATATCATAAGAGGGCATTCCTTGTCAAGAAAACAAGCTAATGACTTCTCCATATCCATCATAACGCAAAATCTTACTTACCAACTGAGAAATACAACTGCCGTAAAGCCTCAATGAAGGGCATCGATTCAATATCACCTAAAAACAATTATGAAAGAAGTTACAAGAGAAGAGATGCTACATGCACAGGTAGCTTAGATGCACCAGAAGGGCAAGAAGGCCAGGGCTTTTAGCATATTAGATGCACCAGTGTTCTAGAAGCACTTACCTACAGTCCCCCCCAATTCAATGACACAAACATCTGCAGGTCCATCTTTTCCATCCACAGGGGTGAGAGATACCGACTCAATCCAATCCTTAATAGCATCAGTGATGTGGGGAACCACCTGCACAGAGAGAGAGAGAGAGAGAGAGAGAGAGAGAGAGAGAGAGAGAGAGAGAGAGAGAGAGAGAGAGAGAGAGCAATTCCTCTGAGTAAATAGGTTTCTTTTCGGTGATGCACCATATATGATATCAGGTGAAAGTATAATCACCTGAACAGTTTTTCCAAGATAATCACCTTTCCTTTCCTTCTCCAGAACAGACTGGCAACCCACCCAAAAAGGTAAAAAAGACTGTCAAACAAATCTCATTCCTGAACAGTTGGTAGGCATAGATCCATGTGCGACACAAAAATATCTACATGTATATGTTTATTTATAAGAACCTGATATATCTTTCCGGTGGTAATGTTGTTGTCCCTTGTCAATGTCACATCCAAAAAACGTTCATAATTTCCCAAATCCAGATCGACCTGTTGAAGCACATTAATATTAATATTGTAATTAATAAGAGTAACCTTTGATGCTTCAGAGGAAGACCAGAATCTATTGTATGTTAATACAGTACCAATTTTCTGATAGAAGACAATTTTTTGTCACACAAGCTTAATATTTTAAAAGAGAATAAGTAATATTAGATATCTATGATAACCTAATTTTGTACCATAGAACAGTCCACACCTAAGATTATGAACTCTTATCTTATGAATAAGGTACATATGAAAAGCTTAGGTTTTTTCATAAATGAGCAGTGTGTATCAGTATGCACATTATTTTTATTTTGATATGATAGACTCCACCTTAACCCCCACACCCCCACCACTAAGGAGCGGAACACTGGCCCTTTCCCACTTTATTCCTCAAACCTCCAATCTAATGGTTGAAGGTGAAGAACCTTTATAAGCTATCTCTCCCTTATCATTTGAAGTTTATCGGTATGTATGTGTGTCTTGTACTAACCACTTCCAGACTAATAAATCTTCAAGATAACAGCTATCCTTGATGTAGTGGAAACAATTTACTTATATGTGGAACAAGTTGGTTCCTTCGAGTTTTAATTGTATGAGGACTCGTCAAATTAGAGAATGTTAACCATCATGTATTGGCTCTCCTGCATGATGCATGCCATATAAGGTAAAACATATCAAAAAGTGAAGCATACAATAGAAATATCCAACAAAATTAATTTTCAATAAGCCAAATAATTATTTGAAGATTATCACCACAGAGTCAGATTTAAGAAAGGCAATTGAAAAAGTTTTTCTAAGTAAACAAGGAGAAGGAAGGGAAGACCTCTCCACCATCGTCAAGCACAAAAACCTCCCCATGCTCAAAAGGGGACATGGTGCCAGCATCAGTGTTCAAATATGGATCTGCAAAGATGAAAATGTCTCAGTGTACTTAAGAGACAAAAGTACTCAATTCAAGATCCATCAGCAGAACAACAGAACTAAGAAAATGCATGAATAATCATCCTGCCATTCAGGCATGACACATCAAATGCCAATTCAGAGGTAAAAGCAAATGATAAACAAGATTGATTTCCAACAGATAACATACATTTATCGGTGTGCAAGATGCAATACAGTTGACTTTTATCTATCATTTGTAAAATTTAATGCTAAATACCTATGCATATGAACACAAAGCGGATATTGAGTACTGACGCATTCACAAACTCCATAACAAGAGTTAATTCTTCACCACATCCAAAGGTCAAATCAGCTAAGCAGGAAAGTAAAAACTGATCAAATCAGCGAAGCAGGAAAGTAAAACAGGGAAATTAATGGTGGATTTTGCGTGACTTCCCGTGTTCAGTTATCCCGAGTTGAGGAAAATATTGTTCCAAGAATAATATTTCTAAACAAAAGAGAGAAATGCTTCTTTCATTTTCTTTTCCAAATATCCCAACTTCTACTCCATATCACTTGCTTCAATCAACAGTCAAAAGTGTGTCTGGTATGACAGAAAATGTTTTCGAGGAAAATAATTTCCTCAATAAAACATTTTCCAGCGTTAGGATACCATGAATTGTGACAAATTTTGTATCCAAGAAAATATTTTCCATGAAAAAACGAGAAAAATGACTTCCCTCTTTACGGGCAGCGTCATTTTCCTTTACTCTTACTCCAAGTCATTTTAATCAACACATAAAGTGTAATCAACAATTTACAACAACAACAACAACAACAACAACCCAGTATAATCCCACTTAGTGGGGTCTGGGGAGGGTAGTGTGTACGCAGACCTTACCCCTACCTTGGGGTAGAGAGGCTGTTTCCAAATAGACCCCCAGCATCCTTCCTTCCAAGAACTTCCCACCTTGCTCTTGGGGAGACTCGAACTCACAACCTCTCGGTTGGAAGTGGGGGTTGCTTACCATCAGAGCAACCCCTCTTGTCTTGTAATCAACAATTTATGATCAAAAATTATGTCAAAATTCTATCCTCCTAGTTTATCATATACTTGTAGGATTATCCAAGTCTTTCTTTTGCGCTGAAATTACTGCCTTTGTGAATGAAAAAAAGAAAAGTGTTCCTAGCATCTTTTTGGATCCTATATCTGAATCAAGTTCAAATTTTGATTATCTTATTGGAATTGATAAAACTAGTTCATAAAGATATTCAGTAACAATACCACATTCCAAAGAAAACCTCTTAATAAAAAGAAAAACTAATGAATCAAATTTAAGTTCTTTCTTAGGCTAAATTATCAATTAAAAAACTAGCTTGTATGAATCGTTATTTGTTTGATTCCAGTAATGGACTAAAGGTAGTCCTTTCAGTATCATAATGATACATATCTATCCATTAACTAAAGCGAAACTAAAACAGAAAATAAAACAGTTGAAAAGCAAAAGTGGCTAAACAAAAAGGAAAACGGGGCCATATGCCAAGACTTTGTCGACACCAAAAAGGATAGTAAAACAAACCAATTTTGATAGAGGTAACACGAAGGCCACACGCTTTGAGGACAACACCGATGCTACTTGCTGTAACGCCCTTGCCAAGACCACTCACCACACCGCCAGTTACCAAAACGTACTTCATTATTGTGGTCTTCTTCTTGGTTACTATGTTGTATTAGGGTTTTGGCGGAAGTATTGTCCGGAAAATGGAGGGGGTTACAGTTGCACACACAACTCACAGGAAACCGTACGCCAACTGTTTGTGAAAATGTCGGAGCGGGAAGGACTAAAACGGCGTCTCTCGTAGGTATTGACTCTTAATGGACGCAGACAATGGAACCTTTTGCCTGCAGTCAAGTCGCTTTCTTATTTTCATTTAGGGAAAAGGCCAGGTATATCCTATACTTTCTATATTTATACCTTAGATTATCCGGTCAAATTTTCATTATTCCCCAAATTTATAAAATTTACCTCCTGATCCGTAAGTAATTCAAAATATCTCAGTTTCCTTTTATTTAAATCACTTATTATTATTCATGTTCCACTATTTTCATAAACTAATTATACGGTACATACACTATCTAAATAGATAAAAAAAGGTAAAAAATTATATAAATATTATATTAAAATATTATGTCTAAGTTATATAATAAAATTATATATGCAATCATCCGTCACTATATTCAATTGAAAATTTATTTTGCTTCTATGATTTCATCATTCTTTCTCATTCTTCCTTCCTCATTTCAGCACAAAACCTTGAAGTAAGAGCATCGTGAATTTAATTTTAAAATTCTAATTTAAGAAGTCTACCAAAAAATAACTTAAATTGATGAATACATGTTAACAGAAACGAAAAATCATATTTTAACAGAAAATTGTTAAAAAGTGACTAAAGAAGTTAAAAATATTGTTGAAACCAAAGCTCCAAGATGATGGGCTACAAGCAGGGGCGGAGCTAGTTCATCGAGTACGGGTTCGCCAGAACTTAGTCACTTTGGTCCAATTTATGTATTTGTGTTAAAAATTCATTGAATAAGTACAAACTATTAATTTAGAATCCACTAACTTAAAAAGATTAAAAGCCCGAAACCATAAGCTTTAAATCATAGCTCCGCCTCTAGTTACAATGCATTAATCTTGTAACGTTTGAAGACCGGCAATAATACAAATTGTTTTGATATTATAATCGAAGTTCTACTTCTAACAATGCTAAATATAACTTCTCGACGTAACACTAAAAACTCGTGCTGACAATAGTGCTTGCAAAATACGAAGTAAAAAAAAAATTTAATATTAGTAAAAGAAATAAAATTTGAAATCGTGGTGTTGGAATAAGGCGAATTTTGCTATTAAACTATAGCATTGTAATTCCTTTTCTAGAAGTATTTTGGTATACATCACAAGTGCTTGTGGAGAATCTATATTACAAGATTTCCTAGTTTAGACAATTTAAAAATAAATAAAGTCATTTAATGAAATTTGAACGAAGTAGTGAAAGTTTAAGAATAAAATGTGTTAACTTTCCTAGTGTAAGAAAAATTTATCAAATAATTTAGGCAAAATTTTAATAACAAAAAAAGTCATTTACTATTTCAAAGATTAAAGGGAGTTTAACGAAGTTCAACAGAGAGAGAATGAAGAAGCGAAAGTTTAGTTAGGAAAAATTTATTAACTTTCCTTGCTTAAAACCCGCCAAGAAATTTTTTACCAAATAATTAAGGCAAAGTTTTACTGACAAATAATTCAAGCAAAATTTACCAAATAATTTAGTGAACCTTCCTAGATTGTTAATAACAGGGGCATAATTAAATTAATTAAACGAATATTTCTAAATATTAATGAATTACATATACTACTATATTATCCAATGTGAACTCTATATTTTAAAGGGTAAAAAAAGCGAACGATATTTCGTTAAAAACCTTCGTGCTTTTAATATAGTATAGATTACTATTGATGTGAATGCCAAAGGTACTAGACTATACAAAATATTTATGAATATTTTTAATTACTAATGCACCCACTTATCTTTTTTGTGATAATGAATTTGGAATTAGTTTAAAATTTTATTTATTTTTAACCACGTTGTAGAATTCAGTGGATCAACTTATTATGTATTATATGAAGTTGATCATCATGTATGTACATTTATATTCAAATATTTTTTTATTATCTGGTTAGTATAAAGTTTGATCTACTACCTTGAGAATGCACAATGCGTCGGTATTTGATTAAAGCTACGTTGAATTTGACAATGTAAAGGCTCCAAAGAACTACAACTTCTATCATAAATATTTTTAGATTCTTCAATTTACTATACTTTATTTACTAACCATTATATTATTTTAATTTTTTTCTCTTATTTCTTAAAATTAAGAAAGCAGGCAAATGCTAATTATTTTAAAAATAGTGGATCAAAATGAAGAATAAGCGACTTAATTAAAATATTTTGGAAGATTATGGGTCACTAGACGGATTGAAGGGTAATTTTTAAAGGTTTATTGATGGTAAGAGTAATTTTGGCCGGATAATATAGCGATAGGAACAAAATAGTCGTATAATATAACGGAGATTAAATGTAAAATAATATGCACAAGTATACGGATATATTTGGCTATTTTCCCTTTCATTTATAACTGACCAGTCTTCATCTCTTAGCTCCACTTTCAGGTTTCCTTTCCTCAAGCTTTTGCTTTTCTTTTCTTTTCCTTTTTTAGTTCTTTTCCCTACTTTTATTTTTCACGCAACTAAGAGGGGTTGTAACAAATTCGATATTACATCCAAACCAATTGATTTTATTAACTCATCAAATGGAATTACAATAACCAATTGTCCGTAAAACAATAGAAAATAATACTGAATAGAGATGAACTATAACAGCGAGCTAAGAAGAAAGAGGATGAGATACATATTCAGAAGAGGGGATGAGAAGCACTAACTTGACCGTTAAAATTTCATGGTATAGCCAGTTTTTACACTGGTAAATGAAAAAATAGTCACTGTTTACGAAGTCAATGAAAAATAGCCACTAGTTTGCTGCAACAGGGACCGGTCCAGTATAATATATGGGAGTTCTAGTGCATTTATGTACGAACTCCAGTATATTATATTGGACCGGTATACTTTGCTAACTCCCGTAAAATTTGCGGGAGACTGGACCACTAGTGCTCCAAACTCTAGTATATTTTACTGGACAATTATACTGCTGGAACTCCCGTAAAATTTATGGGAGTTCCAGCATAATTATGCTTGAACTCCAGTAAAATTTGCGGGAGTTCCAGCATAGTTATCCTGGAACTGCCGTAAAATTTACAGGAGTTCAAACATATTTATCCTGGAACTCCAGTAAAATTTGCGGGCATATTTTTCCAGATTTTGAACAGGGTTTTCGTTCAGATTGAAGTGACTAAATTTTGATGACTTTTAAAACCAGTGGTAAATCTGGCTATTTTTGAATTTTTCCCAACTTGACCCCAAGCTTAACATAATTCCCATGCCATGTATTCCCTTTGGATCCCAAAACAATGTCCTAGCATTCTATTCGGCTGTTTAGTCACTGGACCTCTTCTCAATTTAGCTCCAGGCTCAATACTACCAACTAAATAAGTTTTGTTGCACACTTCTGATTCATACTCCTATATTAAGTCACTCGTGTTCACAACAATACTCTCTCCCATAAAAAGAACCTTGTCCTCAAGGTTCAAGTCAAAAGGAAAACTTCGAGAACTAACTCCATGGCTGCGACAAGCAAGAACCATTGGGAACATTATCATAGTTTTGTTGGCAGCTTGGAGTAGTGTAGACTTGGTTTCATTATTTCTTAGCTTCTGGAGATTAACCACTTTGTTCAAGATAATAAGGCAAAGATGTGTAGTAATTTTAGTTGTTTCCAAAAAGACAAAACACCTAATGATGTTAGTCAAGCTTAATGGTGTGGTTCTAAGCATAGAAGTATTGGTTGTCCCATAAACTATCTCAACAAAATGAGCGAAATTTATTATACTTTCTAATAGCAACTCATGGATATGACTAAAATTTGTTGCAGCGCCCCTTTCACTCCATTCTATTTCAGCATCAATTCCTAATGAAAGGATAAGAACAAAAGAGCTAGTTGAAACAACGGAAATGCCGGCCAATTGAAAACCGTTGTGGTATTAGTAGAGTCATCTCCCACCCTACCAAATGAAAAAGTCACATAATATGTCATAATGTAGGCAATAGTCTCAGATAATTGGATGCCAATAATTCCCTCAAGGTAATGTTGTGATCAAAAGGGTCTCAGAAGCATATGAAATGTAAGACAAACAACACTTCTTTATATGGTTGGACTTGTCGAAGCTAGAATTATCCACCTTAAAGTATAAATAAACAGTTTTAACGGCTTTCTCTTCACCAAATTTCTCCATTGCAACTGCTAGCAACCAATCATATTCTTTTTGGTTTACAATAAAATTTATCAGCATTATCAAATTAAGTTCAGTGATAACCTGCCTTCCAATCATACACTTGTTCAAGCAGATAATATACACTAATGCATCACCTAAGCCGTAATATAACCTATGACGTGCAACTAACTCTACCATTTTAGTGACATAATAAAATGTGTAACCAGCAAAGTGCACAACATGAAGCCACGCCTTATACCCACTCCTTGATTATAATACTCTACACTCCTTGTAGCAAGTACAGCTGCTTCAAGTTGCGTTTTACTGCTTAAATTTGGAGCGCGAAGACGAGCAATTGTATTGGATTCATCTACACCAATTATGACAAGCTCCTATAAGTCAAGTTCTTTGTAATTTCAATAGAATGCGTAACTTGGGTTAAGAAATCCAATAGTAAGGCCAAGAAATATATGTGATTTTGAAAGTGGTCATGATGGCCGAGGTTGAACAAATTGTACATCCATTCTGCAACTGGACAATTCATTAGACAGCTTGTCATCCTCCATAATACCATCTAGGCCAACTACACTAGAACATAGTGCAATAGGGATGAAATGTGGTATATCAAAATGTATATTCAAGCTTTCGAACGTAATAGATGGATGAATAAACTCACTGGGATCAAATGAAAAGTGCATATATATATGCTCGCACACCAATCTAATTCCATCCAAAATTAAGAGGTCTTTCCTGTCTCATAGTACACTACCTCATTGTCAACCAAAAATTTCTCGGCATAGTGAGAAAAGTTATAACGCGTCATCTTCATATATAACTACACTACCTTTTCCCTTGCTAATGATAAAAGGAAGTCTATAAGCAGGGAGAATGAGATCAATATTTCCACAAACTTCAGCTACACTACAGTCCGAATCTCCTACGAACTAGCAACAATAATTCCATACAACTACCACAGAGTAATCCAACAAATACAGATGCAATGCAATGCACATAACTGCTACGGCGTGTAGCCCGATCCCATTTAACGTCGACGGCGCTCACTGGGGGTGTGTACAGACTCTGGAGGGGCTCCTACAGCCCAAGCGCAATACTGCTGCGGCGTGCAGCCCGATCCTCACATCAACCACTGCGGCGTGCAGCCCGATCCCATACTCAGTCCACAATAAGCAATTAAGTCACAAAACAATTCATTTTCCTTATTTCCAGTTCTCAATTCATAATTTATGAAAAATACTTTAACTTTATTAAGTTTGTAAAGGCCGGTGACTTAGCATTTCAAAAGTGTGATTTCAATTTCCAGGACTGAGATCGGTGATTTAAGCAATCTTTAGCTATCACATAAATATTGTCCTCTAAGGACGCTACAGATCGGCACAAGTCCCCAAACAAGGCTTACAGCCCACAAATATAGCAAATACAGAGTATTTCCAACACTAACAACATATTATTCATTCCTGGGATGGACCAAGTCTCAATCCCCAATCACAATCAATCCCGCACCTGCCACGGTGTGCGAGCCACGCCCTATTAGCGTCACAATGTGCTAAGCCGGGGTTTCGAACCCTCAGGCTACAATATACACAAACTACTCACCTCTAGCCGGTCGTCGAATCGTCCGCGATGCCTTTTCCTTTGAATTTCGTTGCCTCGTGTGTAGAATCTAGTCAAATAACAATAATTATATCAATTACGGGTCAAAGAATCATAACCCACTTCAATTCATATGAAATTCTCAACATTATACCAAGTTGGTAAAACCCGACTTTCGGTACGATTCTCGAAAAATTACGAAAGTCACATATTCGGAACCCTCATCTCAATACGAGTCTAAGCATATCAATTTTACCAAAATCGGACTCCATTTGGTCATTCAAAACCTTGATTTTCTAAAGTTCAAGCCTATGGTTAAATCTTCCATGAATCACCCCAATTCTTCCATTTTCATGATATAATTGCATGATATTATCAATAATAATCATAATATGAGTTCATAGTTGATTACCTGATGATTTCCCTTGATTTCTTCCTCAAAATCGCCCAAAGTCGCCCTTAAGCCGAGACCCCCAAATGTTAAAATGTTTCTGAAATTTTCTAACTTCTGATACACTTAACTTACAGCGATTTCCGCTTCTGCGGAAATATTTCCGCTCCTACGCGTCCGCTTCTGCGGAGATTGGACCGCTTCTGCGGATAGTTCCGCTTCTGCGGCTAGACGTCCGCTTCTGCGGACTCGCCCAAGCGGCTCCCCTTCCGCTTCTGCGAAGGCCGCTTCTGCGGCTCCCCGTCCGCTTCCGCGCTTCCGCTTCAGCGGCTCCCCTTCCGCTTCTGCGGTCGCCGCTTCTGCGGCTCCTTCCCCTTCCGCGCACCCGCTCCTGCGCCCAAAATTCCGCAGGAGCGGAAACAACAGAAGCAGTGCACTATTTTCTGCAATTTTCCATATTTCTCCCGATTAACCATCCGAAAACACCCCGAGGCCCCCGGGACCTCATTCAAACACACCAACACATCCTAACTCCTTATTCGAACTTGTTCCAATCATAAAAACACCATCCTAAACATCAAAATCATCAATTAACCACGGATTCAAGCCTAAATTTCTTAAAAACTTTCAAAACTAACATTCAACCCAAAACCCGATCAAACGATGTCCGAATGACCTGAAAATTTGCAGACATATCCAAAATCACATAACGAAGCTACAGAAATTGTCGGAATTCCATTCCGACCCCCGGATCAAAATATCACCTACCATCCGGTTTTCGCCAAAATTCAACATTCGCCAATTCAAGCTTAAAACTACACCGACCTCCGAATTCAATTCCGATTGTTCTCCTAAGTCATAAATGATCCCCCGGAACTAGTCGAATCATCAGAATCCGGTTTCGAGCACTCTAACTCAATAGTCAACTCTTGGTTGACTTTTCATATTCAAGCTTTCTTCAAACATGCTATTTGTTTCATTTTCAATCCAAATCACTCTTAACTCACCCGATATACTCTAATACCGTTTTAAAAGCATAATATATGTAAATGCAAGGTAACTGGGTGGTATTCCCGTACCGACGGGCCGGGTCGCTACATTCTCCCCAACTTAAACAAACGCCCGTCCGCGAACGGGTTAAGAAACATACCCGGAGTATCAAACAAGTGCGGATATCTGCTTCGCATCTCCTCCTCGGTCTCCCAAGTTGCTTCCTCCACGGACGACCTCTCCACTGCACTTTTACTGAAGCTATGTCCTTAGATCTCAACTTACGAACCTGTCGACCCAAAATGGCTACCGGTTCCACATCATAAGTCAAATCCTCATCTAGCCGTATCGTGTTGAAGTCCAACACATGAGACTGGTCTCCGACATACTTCTAGAGCATAGATACACGGAACACCGGGTGAACCCCCGACAAACCGGGTGGCAAAGCAAGTAAGCCACCTCCCAACTTTCCTAAGCACCTCAAAAGGTCCAATAAACCTCGGGCTCAATTTCTTCTTTCCAAACCTCATAACACCCTTCATAGGCGAAACTTTCAACAACACCTTCTCACCTACCGAATAAGACACATCTCGGACCTTCCGGTCCGCATAACTCTTCTGACGCGACTGAGCTGTGCGAAGTCTCTCCCGAATCACCTTCACCTTATCTAAGGCATCTTGGACTAACTCTGTCCCTAACAACCTAGCCTCGCCGGGCTCGAACCAACCGACTGGAGACCTACACCGCCTCCCATATAAAGCTTCATACGGTGCCATCTGAATGCTGGACTGATAGCTATTATTGTAAGCAAACTTCGCCAAAGGCAAATAATCAGCCCATGAACCACCAAAATCAATGACACAAGCACGCAACATGTCCTCCAATATCTGAATAGTACGCTCAGACTGCCCATCCGTCTGTGGATGAAATGCTGTGCTCAGCTCTACCTGTGAACCCAACTCTCGCTGAAATGTCCTCCAGAACTGGGAAGTGAACTGGGTACCCCTGTCTGATATAATAGAAATGGGAACTCCATGCAATCTCACTATCTCACGGATGAATATCTCTGCCAACCGCTCTGAGGAATAAGTAGTACACACTGGGATGAAGTGAGCTGACTTAGTCAACCTATCCACCACCACCCAAACTGAATCAAACTTCCTCGCTGTCCGAGGAGTCCACTAACAAAGTCCATAGTTATTCTTTCCCACTTCCACTCCGGAATATCAATACGCTGGAATACACCACCAGGTCTCTGATGCTCATACTTGACCTGCTGACAGTTTGGACACCGAGCCACACGGCTCACAATATCTTTCTTCATCTTTCTCCACCAGTAATGCTGCTTCAAATCCTGATACATCTTCGTGGCTCGTGGATGGATAGAATACCGCAAACTGTAGGCCTCCTCCAATATCAATTCACGAACACCGTCAACATTGGGCAAGCATATCCGGCCCTGCATCCGCAATACACCCTCACTATCAATAGTGACATCTCTGGCATCATCATGCTGAACTCTGTCCTTAAGGACAAGTAAGTGTGGATCATCATACCGGCGCTCTCGAATACGATCATATAAAGAAGAACGAGCTACTACACAAGCCATCACCCGACTGGGCTCAGAAATATCCAGCCTTACCATCTGATTAGCTAACGCCTGAACATCAACTGCTAGGGGTCTCTCCCCAACTGGAATATACGCCAAACTGCCCATACTAATAGCCTTCCGGCTCAAAGCATCAGCCACTACATTGGCTTTCCCGGGATGATACAAGATAGTAATATCATAGTCTTTAAGCAATTCAGCCATCTCCGCTGCCTCAAATTTAGATCTTTCTGCTTAAACAAATGCTGAAGGCTGCGGTGGTCTGTATATATATCACAAGATACACCATATAGGTAATGCCTCCAAATCTTCAAGGCATGAATAATAGCAGCTAACTCCAAATCATGAACAGGGTAGTTCTTCTCGTGGGGTTTTAGTTAACGAGAAGCATATGCAATAACTCTACCCTCCTGCATCAACACACAACCGAGTCCAACTCTAGAAGCATCACAATACACCGTATATGACCCTGAAGCTGATGGTAACACAAGTACTGGAGCGGTGGTCAAAGCCTCCTTGAGCTTCTGAAAGCTCTCTTCACATTCATCAGACCACACAAATGGAGCATTCTTCTGTGTCAGCTTAGTCAACGGTGAAGCAATAGATGAGAAATCCTGAACAAACCGACGATAATAGCCTGCCAAACCGAGAAAACTACGAATCTCTGTAGCTGAGGAAGGTCTGGGCCAATTCTGCACTGCCTCAACCTTCTGAGGATCAACCCTAATACCATCACTGGACACTACATGTCCCAGAAAACCGACAGTATCAAGCCAGAACTCACACTTAGTGAATTTTGCATAAAGCTTCTCTTCTCTCAATCTCTGCAATACCACCCTCAAATGCTGTGCATGCTCCTCCTGGCTGCGTGAATATACCAGAATATCATCAATAAACACAATCACAAAGGAATCAAGGTACGGCCGAAATACACTATTCATCAAGTGCATGAATGCTACTGGGCATTAGTCAACCCGAAAGACATCACCAGGAACTCATAGCGGTAAGGGCATTAGTCAACCCGAAAGACATCACCAGGAACTCATAGTGTCCATACTGCGTCCTGAACGTTGTCTTTATAATATCCGAGTCCCTGATCTTCAACTGATGAAGTTCTCAATACGAAGCAATGGGTACTTATTCTTCACTGTTACATTGTTCAACTGCCTGTAATCAATGCACATTCTCATTGTGCCATCTTTCTTTCTCAAGAATAATACCGGTGCACCCCAGGGTGACACACTCGGGCGTATGAACCCCTTATCTAAGAGTTCCTGAAGTTGTTCTTTCAATTCTTTTAACTCAGCTGGTGCCATGCGATAGGGAGGAATAGAAATGGGCTGAGTGCCCGGCACCAAGTCAATACCAAAATCAATGTCCCTGTCAGGCGGCATGCCCGACAGGTCTACTGGGAATACATCAAAAAATCCCTCACAACGGGGACCGAATCAAGATCGGGTGTCTCAACCTCAACATCTCTAATAAAAGCCAAATAATATAGACAACCCTTCCCAATCATTCGTTGGGATTTCAGAAAGGAAATCACCCTGTCGGATACATTATCAGTGATGCCACGCCACTCGATCCTCAAATACCTGGAATAGCTAATGTGACTGTCTTAGCATGACAGTCCAGAATCGCATAGTAAGGAGATAACCAATCCATGCCTAGAATCACGTCGAAATCCACCATGCCCAGTAATAATAAGTCAACTCGGGTCTTCAAACCCCCAATAGTAACAAGACAGGATCGGTATACCTGATCCACAATAACTGTATCACCCACTCGGGTAGACACATGCACGGGCAAGGCAAGAATACCACGGGTCATACCCAAATAATGCACAAAATATGAAGAAACATGGGAATAGGTGGATCCGGGATCAAATAAGACAGAAGCCCTGAAGAGCATAGAATCGAGCTTGACCACCACCTAATCGGCCTCCCCCTCTGGGGCGACCCCTAGCTGCCTGACCCATACCTCTAGCTGGCGGGGCGGGTGCTGAATATACTAGGCCAGATGATGAGTGTTGGCCCCTCTACTAAGATGAACTGGATACACTGTGGGGAAACGCCCTCCGCATATGCCCGAACTCCCCACACTCATAGAAACTCCCGGGTGCTGGGGTCTAGAACTGAAGGGAACCCCCTCGCGCTAGAGTGGCTAGCTGATAAACTCGGGCGGGATGAACCCTTAGCTGATGGAGCCTAAGATGAACTCTGTGCTGGAAGTGCACTGAGAGATGGCTGACTTTGATGAGAGCCTTGATAACCCTGACTAGAAAATGACCCATGGTACTCTAAGCGAGCTGGTTGTGGAGGCCTAAAGGATCGACCTCTGCTCTGCTGACCCTGGCCTCTAGACTGAGCACCACTGAAGTTACCTGATCCTAGAGGCCTCTAGGCCTCCCTTTCCTCACGCTCCTGGCGACGATCTGCCTCAATGTCGCGAGCAATATCCAGTGCATCCTCAAAGGTATGACTCAGGGCGCTCTCCTAAGTTATCAAAATATGGATAGGATAAATAAGTCCGTCCACAAATCGCCTGATCCTTTCCTGATCAGTAAGAACCATCCGAGGAGCATATCAAGCTAACTCTGAGAATCTCACCTTATACATCATCACAGACATATGCCCTTAACGAAGCCACTCAAAATGCCTATGTAGCTCTTGCCTCAGCGACCGTGGTATTCACTTCTCCAGAAACATAGTGGAGAAATCCTGCCATGTCAATGGTGCCGCACCTGCCGGCCTACGGTGCTCAAAATCCTCCCACCATGAGAAGGCTGCTCCATGAAACTGAAAAGTAGTAAATGATACACCAGTCGACTCAAGAATCCCTGTAGTATGGAGCATACGATGGCACTTATCGAGAAATCCCTGGGCGTCCTCGCCCGGAGTACCATTGAATATAGGTGGTGAAAGTCTGCTAAACCTCTCAAGATGACGCTACTCGTCGTCAAGCATCACTGAGACCCTGTCACCCTGAACCTGAATAACCGGCTGAGCTGGAGCCACTGGCTGGACTGGTGGTGCCTCAGGTGTCTGAAGACCCTACACTACCTGCTCTGGAGTGTGAACTGCGGGGGTCTGATGACCAGCCCGGTCTGGGATGTATCTGCTACAGTGGAGGCTGAAACTGCCTGAGCTAGGCCAGTGCAAACTGTCAATATCTGAACTAGGGTATCTTGAAGACCCAGAGTCACAATAGGCACAGTCGGTGCTAGAACAAGTGCTGCTTGGACATCCGCCACGTCCGTTAGCTCGTGTTCTCGCCATCTGCGAGAGAATAGAATATGGAAAGATTTAATTTCATGATAACACAAATCGCACGATATGAATTCAAGAAAATGAGGTTTTTCCTAAAGTTTCTCTAGCCCTTCGAAGATAGATACGGACGTCTACGTACCGATCTGCGAAAGCCTACTAAACCGGCTCATGACTCGCGAGTCCTAATAAACTAAGGAAAAAGACATATGTGTCACGACCCAAATCCGGCCGTGATGGCGCCCAACAATCAAGCTAGGCCAGCCAGACCAACAATTCAATTAACACATAGATATCCATCCCAAATGGACAACCCAAGAAGAATATATGAGTTTAAGAACTCCAATAATAATAATACCGAACAAAATACTGACACTCCCAAAGATCCTGAGTCACAAGTCTAGAGCCTCTAACAAAACCCAATAGGAAATAGAGAGTACGATATAGAAGTACTCAAGTCCGAATACAAAATATACAATAACAACCGGAATGAGAGGAGAAGCTAGGCTCGCGAATCGTAGCAAATACTCCAAGAACTCACGTGACAATATAAACGCCGGAGATGTCCGCTCATCGCTCCTCGTAGTACTCGAGTCTGCACACAAAGGTGCAGGGAGTAGAGGTGAGTACTAAGTACTCAGTGAGTAACAAATATATACATGTAGCTGACAAGAAGAAATCCACAAAATACCACAAAATGAAGCTACACCACATCCTAATCTCCTACGAACTAGCAACAATAATTCCATACAGCCTACCACAGAGTAATCCAACAAATACAAATGCAATGCAATGCACATAATCGCTACGGGCGTGTAGCCCGATCCCATTTAACGTCGACTGCGCTCACCGGGGTGTGTATAGACTCTAGGGCTCTGCTGTACCTAAGCGCAATATCGTCATGCATGCGTGCACTCGATCCTCACATCAACCATCACGTGCATGCACCGATCCCATACTCAGTCCACAATAAGCAATTAAGTCACAAAACAATTCATTTTCCTTATTTCCAGCTTCTAAATTCATAATTTATGAAAAATACTTTAACTTTATTAAGTTTGTAAAAGCCTGTGACTTAGCATTTCAAAAGTGTGATTACAATTTCCAGGACTGAGATCAGCGATTTAAGCAATCTTTAGCTATCACATAAATATTGTCCTCAAGACGCTACAGATCGGCACAAGGTCCCCAAACAAGGCTTACATCTCACAAATATAGCAAATACAGTTGTATTTCCAACACTAACAACATTTTATTCATTCCGGATGGACCAAGTCTCAATCCCCAATCACAATCAATCCCGCACTTGCCACGGTGTGCGAGCCACGCCCTATTAGCGTCACAATGTGCTAAGCCGGGGTTTCGAACCCTCAAGCTACAATATACACAAACTACTCACCTCTAGCCGGTCGTCGAATCGTCCGCGATGCCTTTTCCCTTGAATTTCGTTGCCTCGTGCGTAGAATCTAGTCAAATAACAATAATTATCTCAAATACGGGTCAAAGAATCATAACCCACTTCAATTCATATGAAATTCTCAACATTACACCAAGTTGGTAAAACCCGACTTTCGGTACGATTCTCGAAAAATTACGAAAGTCTCATATTCGGAACCCTCATCTCAATACGAGTCTAAGCATATCAATTTTACCAAATTCGGACTCCATTTGGTCATTCAAAACCTTGATTTTCCAAAGTTCAAGCCTAGGGTTAAATCTTCCATGAATCACCCCAATTCTTCCATTTTCATGATATAATTGCATGATATTATCAATACTAATCATAATATGAGTTCATAGTTGATTACCTGATGATTTCCCTTGATTTCTTCCTCAAAATCGCCCAAAGTCGCCCTTAAGCCGAGACCCCCAAATGATAAAATGTTTCTGAAATTTTCTACTTCTGATACACTTAACTTACAGCGATTTCCGCTTCTGCGGAAATATTTCCGCTCCTACGCATCCTCCATAATACCATCTAGGCCAACTACACTAGAACATAGTGCAATAGGGATGAAATGTGGTATATCAAAATGTATATTCAAGCTTTCGAACGTAATAGATGGATGAATAAACTCACTGGGATCAAATGAAAAGTGCATATATATATGCTCGCACACCAATCTAATTCCATCCAAAATTAAGAGGTCTTTCCTGTCTCATAGTACACTACCTCATTGTCAACCAAAAATTTCTCGGCATAGTGAGAAAAGTTATAACGCGTCATCTTCATATATAACTACACTACCTTTTCCCTTGCTAATGATAAAAGGAAGTCTATAAGCAGGGAGAATGAGATCAATATTTCCACAAACTTCACTCTCCGACTCCAAACTTTTGCTCATAATTATAATACTTTTTTCAGTTATATATATAGACTAATACAACTATTGAAATATAATATTTTTTCTAGCTATATATATAAGTCATACACAATTATATACATAGTATGCATACATTGCTTTTTTTATTTTAAATTTAAACGATTGGAATGAATTCAATTTTAAAGATTTTTAAGACTCATTGGAATTTCAAGTTTATAATTTCAAAGTTACTATTTTATTGAAAATTGAGTAATTTCACATGACGTGTCAAAAATATTAGATTTAGTTGAATCCATCTAGCTAGACTAAATCCGCTAGTGATTGAGATTTGAGAATATGAGAATCTCTGTGGTCCTCCAATAAACAATCTCTTCCTAACTACAATATCACCTATTCAAATTATTAGTTATGTAGTAACCTATTGAAATTACAACAAATATAAAGGTTAATAATGATAGTAAGTATCTCATTACAAATACATATGGATGAAGAAAATAAATAAAGGAAAAAAAGAAAATAGAGGAAATGAAGCACAACCAAACGCCGCGTCTGTTATACAAACGCGCTTTTGTTTTTTGCCATATATTGCATGCAGACTATACTAGCACTCCCCAATAGTAAATAATTCTGCACTCGTCATAAAGCGCGTGTTTCACCTCAATATATCACTATGTCGTGCAAATTTGGGATTTCAAACCCTCGGGATATCATTTACTATCATTACTCCCCTCAAGCCAGCCAAAATCCTAGCTTGCCATGACCTTGCCTGTCAAATCGGCCTCCTCGCGCATCGAATCTGATCAAAACCACAACAAATACATCACAATAGGCTGGGGGAACATAAATCAAAAATCACAAAATTTGCAAAATCCGAGCCCCGAGCCCACTTCTCAAATTTCAGAAAATTTAATATCAACGGATTTCTTATCTTGCCACGAGTTTATAAATATCAAGAACTACCAAATACGAGCTCAAATGACCCATCAAAGTCCAATTTGAAATACCAAAACTTAAGCCGTAGTTCTTCCTCTTTTTTGATAAATTTTCATGAATTTCTAGGTGGATTCTACCACTAAATCATGTTTTAGTTCATAAAACTCACCTCTAATCAATCCTAGTTGATATCCCCTTCAATTCCCATCCAAAAGCTCTCGAGGATGTTCAAAAATGGTGGGAAAATACCTTAGATCGCGGAACAAAATAAAACTTAAAAACCCTTTCTGCCAAGACATTTTTGCTTATGCGATCAGTAATCTGCTTCTGCGGTTTCCGTTTCTGCTATGCTTCACTATTTTCCAAGAACCGCTGCGGCGGTCACAATCCGCACGTGCGGACTCCGCTTCTGCGGTCAACCATCCACTTCTGAAAAATTTCTCTTAAATGCACGGATCGCTTCTGTGGTCAACCACATCTACGAAAAATAATCTACTTCTGCAAAAATCCCTCAATAGCCAATATCCGCTTCTGCAATCCCTTTTTGCATATGCAGGCCCTTTTCTGCTTATGCGAAAATACCAGAACCAACAAACTTTAGAAATGCTACAAGTCTAAAATTCATCCCGATGGCCATTCGAAATCACCACGAGGCCCCCGGGACCTCAACCAAAAGTGCCAATCCATCCTAAAACATCATTCAAACTTGCTCCGGTCATCAAAACACCTCCACTAACACCAAAACTATCAAATTACATCAGATTCAAGCCTAAGTTCTTCTAAAACTTCCGAAACACACATTTGATCAAAAACCCGACCAAAACACTTCCGAATGACCTAAAATTTTACACACACATCCCAAATCACCTAACGAAACTATAGTCGGAACTCCATTCCGAACTCATATCAAAATCTCACCCCTCAACCAAAATTCGCCAAAATACCAACTTCGCCAATTCAAGCCTAATTCTACACCGGACCTCCAAAATTACTTCCAATCACGCTCCTAAGTCACAAATCATCTTCTAAAGCTAATTAGACCGAAAATTACATCCGAGCCCTCTAACTCATAAGTCAACATCCGATTTACTTTTTCGAACCAAACCTTCCTTAAAGAGACTAAGTGTCTCATTTCCTTCATCAATCCAAAACGACTCATTCACATGAGATACAGATAATGAAGCATAAAGAAGGTGAAAATGGAAAAAACGAAGCGGTAACTCACGTGATGACGGGTCGGGTTGTCACATACAATGGGCCCTATACTTTCAAATTTGGGTTGGTCAAACGGGAAATGGTTTGTGAGACAAGAAATAAACGTACCCATTAGAAGAAACCCACGTATTTAAACATGAGGAATTTTTGGAAATGACTATTGTTTAGTGGCTATTAACTTAAGATAACTACCATATATATTATTACTTTCCGTAGCTACCTTTCTGTTATTATATAATATATTTGATGTATTCGATCTACTGTACTTATGAATACAATAGCAGAAATTGGCTAAAAATATAGGCAGTCCAGTTGTCAGCTGTTGTATTCACATGTATTCATATCATGTATTCATGAATACAACATATAATAGGTCTCTTCGGTTATTTAATAATGGAAAACTACTAATTTAATGGGATACACTCCTAATATAACTCACTTAAATCAATTATAACACACAACATTATCAATCCAATTGAAGATTTATCAGACGCTAAACACCAAAAAACATATAGCTCTTTAGAGTTTCAGTCCCTTTTTTCTGATATAGTTTGAGTTTTTTTTTGTGCAGAGGATTTGCTCCGATGGTGAGCAATCCCCACTTCCAACCAGAGGTTGTGAGTTCGAGTCTTCCCAATAACAAGGAAGGATGCCTCTATTTGGAAACAACCTCTCTCTCTACCCCAGGATAGGGGTAAGACCTACCCCATTAAGTGGGATTATACTGGGTTGTTGTTGTTGTTGTTGTTCGATGTATTCAAGTTTATTTGTATTCACAATATTTTATTTATTCCTAGTATATAGTATTACTGCTTTATTGGGTATATTTCATTGGTTGTATTCATTGACTTTTTATTTGTATTTAGAATATTTTATTTTATTTTATTATATTGATATTTTAAATACAGATGGATATAGTTAGGTTGAAAATACAGATGAATCAGTTAGATTGAATGCATAACTAATTGATGAATAACATCAAAACGATAGAGCTAACAATGTATTTAAAAATATTGTTGTACGAACTCAAATACATATAATACATCTAAACACAACAGTCAAAAATCATTGTACAAAATAAAAATTATTGTATGCCTTATCTAACACATATAAATACATCTAAATTCAAGAAGAGAAAACCACTATACAAACTAAAAATCAATGTATACGGACCCGAATACATATAAATAGATCTATAATTAAGGTCATTAAGTATTTTTTTCTCCTTTCGGCTTAAATGGTTGTTGATGAACCTACAAATATATTTTAGTTGTTATATGTGAATGTTTAACCCATTTCCCCAAATCTAATCCTAATCTCATTAGCCATTGCCACCTTCTCCTCCATCCTTTCCTCTTCCATGCCAACGTTTAAAATCAATTCAGCTATAAACAGACCATGCCCGTTCCACTTTGGGGAAAGATATAACTTATATCATAAACTTTGATTAAGATACTTTAAAACTCATGTTAATAGAGATAAAACCCAGCAAATCTACTCTAGGGTTTAAGAACAATCTAGAGAGAGAACCTGCAAATAAAGAAAAATCGTGGTTCAACAATGGGGAAGACAATGGCGTTGTGAGAGAGAGATCGTGTAGAGAGAAAGAGGATACTATGCAATAATTTTGGGAGAGAAATAAACTGAAAGAATGAAACAGAAAAATATTAGACAACATATTTAATGGCTTAACAGTTGAAAGAGATCATAAATACATATTTGCTATAAAAACTAAAAGGTAGCTATAGAAACTATATTTTTTAAAAAAGGGTTTTATTTATAATAAAAAGGATGTAAAGCTTTGCTATAGGGGGTAAAATTTCCTTTAAACATTAGGCATTTATATAATGAAAATAATCACACTGCTTCCATACCTTATCTCAAGTTACCCGTTAGTGGGAGTATGGGGCATGCAAACTCCCATCGTGTCCCAGATCACATTTCGTGAATCGAAAGGGAAAGCCTACTCATTTATCAGTGAAGAATGAGACCATAATTTGGAAGTCGCCCCCGACAGAGACCTAGATGATAACCTAACCGAGTACGTCATAATTGAGAAAGGGAAGACATATCCCCTCTACCGCATGTGTCTATCTCCTGTCAAGCATGCTCCCCAAACATAGACTACGTACAAGGTAGTACTCATGGAAAGATAGAATATCACCGCGTGGGCCCTTTCCTTCGCTACTAGGAAAGTAAGCAACTTCTATTAGCGCCGAATCTTGAGCCGAATTGATCGTGTTATGTGCAACGTCCATCAATGACGATTCATTAATGTCCATTGATTTAGATAAAAAATTGAAGAGTGTACTTATGTGATTATGTTATGAGAGTCGTAGAAGTGACACTAGGTAGCCATTTTAGAGGGTTGCTATTTAGAAATTAGCCAGCATTTACTGAATTTCAGTTTTTCAGGATACAATCCTGAACTTAAATTTTTTCTTTCAAATCTTATGACAAAATAAGTATTGGCCAAACACTAAATAACAATCCTAAAAATAGTTATTTGTGTACTTCCCCCTCCTGAGACTGTCAAGGTGTGACTTTATCAACACGTGACGACATCTAAGACTGTTCATTACTACTTTTTAATTCTTTTCATTTCTTCTTGACTTTTACTTTCTCAATGTATATTAATACTCCCTTCATTAAGAAATTCATCTTTTAGCATTAATTAGCAATAAAATTGACTATTGTACGGGCTATAATTCGACCTTATAATAATCAATTGGGTTAATCATTCCCCTCGACCCAAGTAAACGTAACAAGCGGCGAGGCCTCCCCTCGACCTACGTAAACGTAACAAGCGGCGAGGCCGACCTCGACCAAGAGACACTATCCACACCCGCCTAGAAGTTTTGGTCGAGGTCGACGCCTTCCGGGTACGCCCAAAATAATATCCTGACACAGACCCAATCTCCAAGAAAGTCAACTGGCACAAAAAAGATCTATAAATACAAAGGCAATCATGAGAAAAGAGATCCACTCTCTCCCCACGGGGGATCTAAGAAATACAGAGTACAACGCAGAGTGAGAACCCAATGCTAAAAATACAGGATAGCAGTAGGTTTGAAAAAATATGATTGTAAAGATCTGAACCTCTTCATGGAGAGGCAGATTTACCCATTATCATGAATAAAAGATCACTAATATCTTTTATTGTCTCTACATATGTTCCCATTATCTTTTCCTTTATAAAACTTCAGATACGTTACGACCTGCTATAATTGGCCCTTTATTTTCAATAATTGTTTGAACTCATAAATGCTTGTAAACATTTTGAGCCAAACAATTTGGCGCCGTCTATAGGGATTTCATAGCAAGATCGCGTAGCTTTTCCTAAAGTCAGAAGCAAAGGGAAAATGACGAACGAAGGGTTAGAAACCCAATCAGAGCAAGCCTGATTCATCTCATCTATACACGGGCTATGAGCCCTCAACTCAAAAGAAACAACGACGTTCAACTATGGTTGAACTGGAACTCAGGCCATGAGCCTTCGCCAACATTAATTCAACGATAGTTGAAATAAAACTCGGGCTATGAGCCCTCGACTCAAAAGAATCAACGATGGTTGAACTGGGACTCAGTCCATGAGCATTCGCCAACATTAATTCAACGATAGTTGAAGTAAAACTCGGGCTATGAGCCCTCGAACCCAAAAGAATCAATGACATTCAACTACGGTTGAACTGGGACTCAGGCCATTAGCCTTCGCCGACATTAATTCAACGATAGTTGAAGTAAAACTTAGGCTATGAGCCCTCGGCTCAAACGAATCAACGACGTTCAACTACGGTTGAACTGAGACTCGGGCCATGAGCCTTCGCCAACATTAATTCAACGATCATTGAAGTAAAACTCGGGCTATGAGCCCTCGACTCAAAAGTATCAACGACGTTCAACTACGGTTGAACTGGGACTCAGACCATGAGCCTTCGCCAACATTAATTCAACGATAGTTGAATTAAAACTTGGGCTATGAGCCCTCGACTCAAAAGAATCAACGACGTTCAACTACGATTGAACTGGGACTCAAGCCATGAGCCTTCGCCAACTTAAATTCAACGATAGTTAAAGTTAAACTCGGGCTATAAGCCCTCGACTCAAATGAATCAACGACGTTCAACTACGGTTGAACTGGGACTCAGGCCATGAGCCTTCGCCAACATTAATTCAACTATAGTTGAAGTAAAACTCGGGCTGTGAGCCCTCGACCCAAAAGAATCAACGACGTTCAACTACAGTTGAACTGGGACTCAGGCCATGTGCCTTCGCCAACATTAATTCAACGATAGTTGAAGTAAAACGCAGGCTATGAGCCCTCGACTCAAAAGAATCAACGACATTCAACTACGGTTGAACTGGGACTCAGGACATGAGCCTTCGCCAACATTAATTCAACGATAGTTGAAGTCAAACTCGGGTTATGAGCCCTCGACTCAAAAGAATCAATGACGTTCAACTAGGGGTGAACTGGGACTCAGGCCGTGAGCCTTCGCCAACATTAATTCAATGATAGTTGAAGTAAAACTCGGGCTATGAGCCCTCGACTCAAAATAATTCAACGACGTTCAACTACGGTTGAACTAGGACTCAGCCCATGAGCCTTCGCCAACATTAATTCAACGATAGTTGAAGTAAAACTCGGTCTTTGAGCCCTCGACTCAAAAGAATCAACGACGTTCAACTACGGTTGAAATGGGACTCATGCCATGAGTCTTCGCCAACATTAATTCAATGATAGTTGAAGTAAAATTCGGACTATGAGCCCTCGACCCAAAAGAATCAACGACGTTCAACTACGGTTGAACTGGGACTCAGGCCATGAGCCTTCGCCGACATTAATTCAACGATAGTTGAAGTAAAAGAATCAACGACGTTCAACTACGTTTGAACTGGGACTCAGGCCATGAGCCTTCGCCAACATTAATTCAACGATAGTTGAAGTAAAACTCGAGCTGTGAGCCCTCGACCCAAAATAATCAACGGCGTTCAACTACGGTTGAACTGGGACTCAGGACATGAGCCTTCACCAACATTAATTCAACGATAGTGGAAGTAAAACTCGAGCTTTGAGCCCTCGACTCAAAAGAATCAACGACGTTCAACTACTGTTGAACTGGGACTTAGGCCATGAGCCTTCGCCAATATTAATTCAACGATAGTTGAAGTAAAACTCGGGCTCTGAGCCCTCGACTCAAAAGAATCAACGACGTTCAACTATGGTTGAATTGGGACTGAGGCCATGAGCCTTCGGCAACATTAATTCAACAATAGTTGAAGTAAAATTGGGGCTATGAGCCCTCGACCCAAAAGAATCAACGACGTTCAATTGGGATATAATTCGACCTTATAATAATCAATTGGGTTATTCATTCCCCTCGACCCAAGTAAACATAACAAGCGGCGAGGCCCCCCCTCGACCTACGTAAACGTAACAAGCGGCAAGACCGCCCTCGATCAGGAGACACTATCCGCACCCGCCCAGAAGTTTTGGCCGAGGTCGACGCCTTTCGGGTACGCCCAAAATAATGTCCTGACACGGACCCAATCTCCAAGAAAGTCAACTGGCACAAAAAAGATCTATAAATACAGAGGTAGTCATGAGAAAAAGGGTCCACTCTCTCTCCCCATGGGGGCTCTAAGAAATACAGAGTACAACGCAAAGTGAGAACCCAATGCTAAAAATACAGGATAGCAGTAGGTCTGAAAAAGCATGATTGTAAAAATCTGAACCTCTTCATGGAGAGGCAGATTTACCCATTATCATGAATAAAAGATCACTAATATCTTCTGGGTTCTCTAAATATGTTCCCATTATCTTTTCCTTTATAAAACTTCAGATACGTTACGACCTGCTATGATTGATTCTTTATTTTTAATAATTATTTTGAACTCATAAATGCTTGTAAACATTTTGAGCCAAACAACTATATTAACCTTTATTATCTCACATAAATACTCCTAACACATATTTCAACACTATTTACTCCAAGTATAATGTAAGAAAAAAATAAATATTTATTGTTGAAATCTAGAAAATCACTTATTTTGGACCACAATAAAAATATCAAAAAATTACTTATTTTGTACCGAAGAAGTAATACGTTAAAGACTATCACTTCATAAGCAAAAATATGGTGCGTTGTAATGCTAATAAATAGCACACACTTCCTTGACTAAACCCACCCGCGACCCTCTTGCTGCGTGGTGCACCACAATACGAGTACTTAATAGGATAGTTAATTGAGCATGACTACCAAAGTCAGAAGCATCAATTCTACATTTTTCAGGTTTCTGTTCTTTTTTGTAAAGAAAACTAAAAAGATCTAAGGATAAGGATGTTTACTTTGTTGATGAGATCATACCCTTGGCTTATGTCAAGGTTGTTATTTTTTATTTCTTTTTTGTTCCTTTTTCATGCTTTATTTTCATTCGATAGCAAATTGAGATATTTATCGTGCTAATTAGTGCTTGTTTAATATATAGTAGTATTAAAGTTTGAGGCACAGTCAAGGCATGTGTGTTGTTATTTGAAGATTTTTTTAAAAAATCTTTTTGTGTTAAATATAAGCTGCTATATAAAAGAAAATGTTAAATAAACATTGGTTTAAACGCAAGCTGAAGAACATTTTTAAGTCTGTCTAAAGTTAATGCACCGAAAATGTGATACTCTTATGAAGACGTAAATAATTTTAGTAGATCGAAAAAGGACAAGTATAAAATACTAGTAATTAACACTTCTTTGATCCTATACCCCCGAACCAGCATCCTTCGCGCCAAGCAAGACCGCCCTTGTCCCTTTCCTTTCTCCTAATTTTCTAATAGTCAATAAGATTGGCTCACAAAAGGAAATAAAACTAAGATCAATTCATCAAAAGTGAATGTTTGTTGTGAACATTTGAAACCATTTTGATGATTACTCAAGTAACAATCTTTGTGTAAAATCTCTTTATACACATATGTTGACATATCGAACATCTCATGTTGAATTACTTTGTAGAAGAATCACTCTGTCCAAACCTCTCTTGTAAACCTAGGCGATGGTGATTTGTTATTTTTGTCGTCTCTTGAAATAATTGTTGATGATTTGATTGCCGACTTTGTCTTCCTTCAAGCTAATTGTTTGTAATGACTTCTAAATTAACCATTGGGTATATAATTGTTTCTTTTTGTTGTTAGGGACCTGAAATAACTTTTAAACTCCTTTTATCATTATATTTTTTAAAAATCATATTAAAAGGGATTCAACAGATAATTATATAACTAAATATTTTAATCCTACATGTATATGGGATTCAATTAAACTCATTCCTTCCTACTAGCTATGCTTCCGCGTGTCATATGTATTTAAGTTTAATTTGACTTGAATAAAAAATGCTTAATATTTCCCAGAAAAATACAAAGGTAAAACTTGGTTAAAGTTTTTATCTAATAAAAGAAAATGGAATAATAAAAGTTAGTACTATTAATTAATTTACAGGATAAGTGATGAGTAATAATGGTGTACGTGGAAGCATGTTAACTGCTATGATGTTTGGTATTGGGGCCAAATTCTTTGCAATCAGGTACACTTGTACAATAATTGACAATTCACATGCTTATATCCCCGACAAACTCCATTTGCTCAACCATTTATGTGACGAGTTCAAAGACTTCAAGTTTCCGGGAAAATATTTTCCAAAGCTCCTTCTCAACCATTCTTACTTTCACCAATCTACCCCACCCCCTCTTCAAAAAATAGTTTTTTTTTAGAAAAATTTCAGTTTTTCCCTTACCATCCACCCTACTACCCCTCCACCCACCCCGCAAAAAAAAATTATTTTACCTTAATTTTTTTTCTATAATTTTAAATTTCTGTTTTCTTATTTTTTTGCACCACCCACCCCACCCCCCCACCCACGCACAAAAAAAAATTACTTTTTTTTTGTAATTTAAATTTTTATTTTTTTTTTAAATTTTTATTTTTTTTTGATTTACTGCCCCCCCCCCTCCCGAAAAAATTTTAAAATATATTTTTCAGTTTTTAATTTTATTATTTATCATTTAAAGACTCAATATTTTACAAGTTCCAAAATTATGAGTTCGGAAGTTTACGGGTTTAGAAATTATAAATTTACCGATTCGAAAATACGCGATTTTTGCGTTAAAAAGTAAAGCATCACATTAGTTTCTTTAGATTGTGTCAATTTTTAGAGACTTCGGGAAGGGGAGGGGTGGGGGAGGTGGGAGGGGGGAGGGGTAGGAGAGTTGCAAAAAAAATATTTTTCTAAAAAACTATTTTTTACTCTCTAACCAAACATAGAAAATATTTTCCGGAAAATGTTTTCCACTTACCAACCAAACAAGAGAAAATAAGTGATAAAATCACTCATTTTCCATGAAAACATTTTCTAGGAAAACATTTTCCATGGAAAATATTTTTCTTCATACCAAACACACCCCAAAAGTGAAAAAATAAATAAACAAGTGACTGGCTATCAGTGTAAATATCGCAGATGAACAACCATTTCTAATGGCTCTAAGCCCGTAAAATAATGTGCTTATATTTAGTTAGCGTTTGGTTATAAATTTTAAATTTATTTTGAAAATTCTAATTTGGGTAAAGATTAATTTGAAAATAAAATATATTTGGACATACGTTTTCAAAATATATTTTTCATATTTATTTTGAAAAATATATATATAATTCCGAAGTTTTGGAATTTTGGCCCAAAATCAACTCATTAGCTGATTTTAAAATTTGAGATTTAACTAAAATATAAGCAAAATTTATGGCCAAACGTAAGTTTTGAAAATAAATCTCAAATTTATTTAATCAAAACTTATGGTCAAATGATCCTTAGGTTTTGACAAGTGGACAATGACCTGGCATCATTTCAACCAGTATCGGAAAACTTTCCATTTTCATATGTAATTACACTTTTGTATAATTAAAGCCGTTTTTATGCTAAAAAGGTAATTAAAGCCGTTAACTTTTTGCGTGATCGGTTTTCTCCAGAAAGAGGGGGAAGAAGGATTGATTTTCCTCTTTGGGATTATGGGCTCGGACACGGGTTCGTCGCCGTCGTCAGCTCCGGCGACGGCAGCAGCATCATCGTCAGCCACATCGTCCCCAAGTGGTAAGAGAAATAGAGACCCAGAAGACGAGGTTTATCTCGACAATCTCCACTCTCACAAACGATATCTTAGTGAGGTGTGTCCCCTTCTCAAATTCTACTTTTCTTTTAAAAATGTGTATGTGGACTTTGAATTAGAACCTCACCGATTTTGTTAATCATACTCTCTATGTCTTAATTTACGTAATACCCTTTTATTTGGGACGTCTCGACATGTTTGAGCATTTCATTTCTATATTACTTTCTTCAACTCAAATTTATTAAATTATTCAGCTCCGGTGTGATATTTTCTTTATCAAATTACGACCATTATATTTCTTTCCGCGAATCTAGTTCTGTGTATTAAAGTGGACGAATGGAGTAAAAAGTATAGTGTTTTTTCGGATAAAGAGCAGTTTAGGATTGAATTGTTGAGCTGAGGGTCTATTGGCGGAAACAGACCCTCTACCTCTCCAGGTAGTGCTAAGGTCTAGGTCTGCCAACCCACTACCCTTCCCAGACCCACCCGTAGGATTATACTGGGTATGTTGTAGTAGTAGGAGTAGTAGTTTAGGATTGAAATGCAGCTGGTTGAATATTCCAAAAGATTGTGTTTTCTTAACAAGGTTATGAAAGTTACAAGTGTTCAGTAAATGTTTGTTGTCGGATTCTTATGTTGATTGTAATTTTTGAAGTTGGATATGCGTCTAGTACTTGAAACGCCTGTTCTTTGCCGTGTGAGTACTGGCTTTGTGTGCTAGTTGCTTTTGCCATTTCTGACGTAACTTGAGGAATTTTGCAGATAATGGCATCAAGTTTAAATGGACTGACAGTGGGAGACTCCTTGCCAGATAATATAGTGGATTCTCCATCAAGATCCGAAAACATGCTTTATATCAGGTGATGAACTTTCTACTATTTTGCAAGACGGAAAATTACACAGATATTAAGCAATTTCGGTTTCTCATCTCATTTAGGATGGGAGCAATTTCTGTTTCTCATTATATGTAGAGAGCTACTTTCGGTTCCAGCTTAATCCAACTTCGGTGACTGTTGAAATTCTGAAATGACACTCTGACCTTAAGCTTATGCTCCAAGTACAAATCTGTTATAAAGTTATATGTCCATGACAGTCCATTGGCATGTGATTACGTTTAAAGTGAAGAAGTCCTTCATAGGTACCTTGCATTAGTTTATAGACTTTACTACCAGAAGACTTAGTTCCTTTTGGATATTTTACTGTTTCCACAGAAATGCAATTTTTTTATAACCATGGTGTTCGGGCGAGCTTGTGCGACTAATTCCACGAGGTACTTGCTACCTCCCACCAGCACCGGTAACTCTGTCTGCCAAGGCTTAAACAGATGAGAAGAAGTTACCCAGTGTTTTTGCAAACTAATGCATTTTTGGGCATTAAGTCTTTAAAAAAGAAAGAAAATAGAAAATAAAAGGAAGAATTTTCCCTGCAGATGGGAGATTGCTTTCCTGCAATGGTCTTTACTTCTAGGTTCTTTACTTTTTCTCTCTCTCTCTCTAATTATTTTAGGTTTATCTTACTATAACTTTAAACTAAGGAAGGTGTGGTGCATGGTGAGGATTCTAGTTGAAACTTCTCTCCTTCTGTCCTTTCTGGGTAGCTCATTACTATATCAACCAAAATGCTTTATGAGTCCATCAAAGACCAAGCTTAGTAACATTTTCTTCTTACAGCAAGCTGAGTCTTGAGGGAACACTTTATTATCCGGAGAGAGGTTTTTTGATACCTCTACCTAAATTTTGGTTCTTGGGACAAAATATTTATATGTAGGCTTTTACAGCCTATGTTGAATTTTGTTTCTGAGAGGTAGTGGAGTTAAATGAAGAGAGAGAAAGAATGAAAGCAGACAGAGTAGTTGCTTTTCTTCTTCCATGTACATCAATTGTTCAACTACGACGGATGCTTTAGTTGATGCTGGTCTATATTAGGTTTCGTTAGGATCTTTAACATCTATTAACCGTTACATTCCAAAAGTTACTAGAAGGCTAAATCGAACTACTGGCTTCTTTTTTCCGTGACCCTTCTTCACATAAAACAAATGAAGCAAGAATAAAACTATACTATATATCTGATTAGCAAGGATCTGGGGTCTTCAACATCCAATAACTTTCATGACTTGCAAAGTCTATGTAGCATCCTGTCCATTTCCGATTTTCACTTGAAACTTACCTGGCTTGATGTTATGATATATGGTGGTTCCCATTTCTAATATATGACTCTGTGTAAGTGGGAAGCATTAAACAAACAAGGTAGGGTGCAGAGTAGCTACCTTAACTTTTTGCTAGTTCCTCAACGCTTTTACACATATTTCCCTGGGATAAAAATTGCCAGAAGCATGATGCATACTCTACAGTTTGAGTTCACTATATTCATTTTCTATTTGGTACATTAAATTGAACTCTTGCATTTCATAGTCATAATACTATGCTACAGGAGTTGGTCCCATGTAGGAGAGTACTTGAAAAAAAAAACTAAGACCTGCAAACTGATGAAACACAATAATATGGTAATTTTGTATGGGTCTAGTTGCAAGTGAATATATTATGGCGTGGTATTCTGCCGTGTCAATTTCGTGTATTTGCATCTTTGACAGATAAATTAGTATACTTCGTTTCTGGGTGTATTTTAACAGCTTTTCCATTCATCAGTAATGGAGTGATGAATGACAGGAAAGTAGAGTTGGTAGATGCAGTTTGTCATCTGGCAGCTGTCTCCTGTCTTTTTTTGAAGAGGGTTTTCGCTGATTCTATGATGATGATAGTTCGATTCATCTACTATTATTCTGTGAACCTTGTAGTGACTGTATGAACAATTCTGTTGCGAAAGCCGAAAAGTGAAGTGTTGAGAGCTTTACATACACTGACACTGCAAACATCTCAAAAGATTACTAGATGAAGCTGGCAGTGAGCCCTCAGTCGGTGTCTCCTGTCATGGCAAGTGGAGTTTAGAGCAAAAAATGGTTGGCAAGGAAGTACAAACTGTATGGTCGTTTTTTAAGCGTAACAGAGTGGTCACCGCTGTATGGTTTTTATAGTCACAAAAATCCTAAAAGGGGGTAACTTGCCTTCGATTTTGTTGTAAGAAAACCTGATGTGCCGTGCAATGTCAATGATACTGTAGTTTGCTGTTAAATAAAACAGCACCATTATTTATATTTTTATTTTTGGTGGGGGTTGTTGTTGTGTGTGTGTGTGTTTTGTTATGGGGTAGAGGAGTTTCTGTGACAATCAAGCAAAATTACACTGTTTCGAAGATATGATCTTCAAAGATATGTCATTTTGGTGACGTTTAGCGTCTGAAGACCGAAATTCCCTAATCATTATAAAACCACACACGATGAGGAAGACACAGTACGTGTAGATGGACCAATCTATCACAATACATGCTGTTAGATACGGTTACTTTTGAGGAGCATTTATTTTCATTTTATCTCTCCCCGAAATCCGAATCACTTGTAGAGATAGACTACCTAAATTCTTCCCGAGTTTTGGATGTCCTAATTATTTGCAGCTTGACAACTTATGTGCAGAGATGGATACATGATTTAAACTCTATGGGTTCAACTTTTAAAGTTTTTAGTTTTGAACCCGTTATATTTTTAAATTTATGAGTTCATATGTACTATTTGTTACAATTTTAGTGAATATTTACACATAAATTTATGCTCCGCACCAAAAGTATCGGGTTCAGATGAACTCGATTTCAAAGGGTTGGATTTGCCCCTGCTTATGTGCATATGAATATGAAATATAGTTGACATGAAGATGCTATATTTACTGTCTCCCTTTTTATTGTTATCAAGTTTTATTTGACTTTATATCTATTGTTTTTTCAGGGACGAAATGTCCTTTCAGTATTCCCCACTGTCAGAAGATTCAGATGACTCACGATGCTATGAACCTTTGACAATTGCCAGCTCCCCCCAATCTGAGAGCACGCCAACTAGTCCAGTCTCACCCTACCGATATCACAAACCTTTGAATGGGTTCTCATCAGGCCCTCCCTCCACGTCATACCCGTCACATTCCTGCAGCTTCCCTCCTGCCACATCCTCACATCCTCGTCAACGAGGCTCTGATTCTGAGGGTCGATTTCCATCATCACCCAGTGACATATGCCACTCTGCTGACTTAAGGAGAGCTGCACTTTTGCGATCTGTGCAAATGAGGACTCAACCTCTCGGACCATCATCATTTGAGTTGCAACTTAATCCAGGGCTGGAGCCTAGTCATATGGAGACCGAGGACCGGCCTTGTTCCTACATGAAGTCTTTAGTTGATGAGAGGGAATATAAGATTGAACAATGCTCCTCAATGAGTGTATCAGCACCCGAAAACGGGGCAAGTCCTTGTAGAATTTTGAATATGGGGCCGAAAGGAGATGAATCTGTAGATTAAACACAATCCCTGTCCCTTTCCTTAGTGACTTCAATTACTGCACTCGTGCACAACTAAAATGTTCAGTAAATTACTTGTGCACTTTATGCTCAAAGAGAACAACTTTCAGAAAATGGACCTGTTCTGTAACCCATCGTTCCCTGATTATGTGTCATGCTTTCCTTGTCCTCCCCACTTCCCTGCTCTCTCTATTATCTCAAAATTTTCATTTCTTAGCTGAAAAAACGTGTGAACAGAAACAAGTATTAAAAATTTTCTCAATGAGGAACCAAGTAAATATTTATGCGTTAGTATAAACTGAATGCTAATTAGATCTCAGCGTCTGGTACGAAATATGATTAGGCATCTGAGTAGTCCAGGCCAATTCGGTTTCCTTTTCCCCGAATTTACATAGAATACAACTTCTTTAACACTTATTTGTAAAAGTTACAACTGCTTTTAGAAAATTTTATAAAATACAATTTATTACAACCTTTTAACTTTTTAATTAGATTATTAAGTTCATAAACTCCTAAAATTTCTCCCCTAAACGTGGGACACAGACACAAACAAATTATTAAGTGGATAGTTACACATTATCTAATTTTTTAGGCTCCTATAATATCTCAATCATCGCTGTATTAATATTAATACAATCAAAACAAATTCACGCTCAAAAGAAACATGCCTTTTCAATTTTAAATTATAGAAGATTTTTATTTTCTTTCTCCCTTACCACCCCGACAAACCATACAAGGCTTGGGAATTTTACTGCCGAAAGAGTTTGCTTTCCCCAAAGTTTTTTCGATAATGTATAATTTTTTATTATATATATTATATATTGTTATTGTATATTTTAATAATATATACATTTTATTATATATACATTATATTCGCTTCCCCCAAATTTGCATTTTCTTTATCTCTCCATCAGCAAAATGTCTTTACTTCCCCAAAGTTTTTATATAATGTATTATTTTGTGTGTATATATATATGTTGTAAATTATTATTATATATATATATATTGTAAACTATTATTATATTATGCAGTATACAAACATCGAACTGAAAAGAAGAAGAAATATTATTAACAAAATACTATACTAATATAATATATACCACTATATTGTATACGCACACACTTTGTATTAGTATGTTTTATATATATAATCTGAAAAAAAATATTATTAACAAATATACTATACTAGTATAATATATGCTAGTATACACACTATGTATTACTGTGTTATGTATATAGTATACAAATATTGAACTGAAAAAGAAAAAAAAAGAAATATTATTAACAAATATACTATACTAGTATAATATATATTAGTATATACACACTATGTATTATTGTATATTTTTTTGGATAATGATTCTTTCAATATATCCAATAAAAATTTGGGTCTTCTTAATTTGATTGATTAGTTTTGCACAGTTACAGAAACATGAGATTTTTTTATGTATTAACGTGGTTATGAAATATTGCTATAATTGTCATCAATAATTAACAAAATGGAGAATGTTTAGGGGCTAATTATGGGATATGTTATTCCCCTTTAATAGGAAATATGGCGTACTTTTAGGTTTATTTTTATACATTTGTTGTAGAATATGTTATTTTATTATTAGTTGTAGATTATGAAATATTTTATAAATTCCTAAGTAATTATGAAAATTTCCCCGTCCCCCGGCAATTTTTCCTACACCATGCATTTGGGTAAATCTAATATGAATCCAAGTTTGTTCAGTGAAATTAAAAGTGGACTAGGGGAGGAGATAGACGGTGATAGCCACAGGCAATGAAGAACCAAGCACCGGTAGCAATCAATGGTAACAATCACCACAAACAAATCATCAACCAATAGAATTTTTTTCCGAAAGGGCTCCTCCAGTAATAGCCTTTTCAGTTACTAGAAATTTTGCTGTAAAAATGTGTAGAAAAAAAAAAGGGCCATTAACTAAAAGTTAGTCAGAATGACACCATTATCTTGTTTACGATAATGATCAGATAGTCAGGCGTAGCTTAATTAAGCTTTCCTGTCCAGCAAATATGATAATGAACAAGTGAGATTTGCTCAGTTGGTAAGCACCTCCACCTACGACCGTTAGGTCCTGGGTTCGAGTCACCGTGGAGGGGAAGTGTGGAAACACTATAGATCCTCCTAATTTGGGAGGGGTTTAAAAAAAAAAAAAAAAAAATCGGTTAATAAAGAAATTAAAGTTGGAACAGGCTCAAGGGAAAATTCAACTATCCTTTCATATAGGGATAATATGCAAAATCCCCTAGAATATATTGACTATGTCACCATCACTATCGCAAACATAATGGTAATAAACTTAGGGCAGCCAATCCATTACAAATAGGACAGGCTGCAAAAAGGCTCATTTCAGCAACTAAAAGCAACGGCAAGGGGGCACATTGAAGGGTTGCGGGAAGGGGGTACAGAGAGGCTTGAAGAGAGTGACCCTGTTGTTAGCAAGTGAACATTCTTGAATAGAGAAGACAATTTGAAAATCATGAATCAATTGTCAGATTAATCAATGTTGGAAGGCAGATCTTCAAGGTGCATTATTCCCTCATGCAGCATCTGAAGATCCTCTAAATGCACTTTCTTTTCCTCAAGTTGCAATTTGAGTACTGTCAAGTAACTACTAATTTGTAAGCCCATCTTGCATCTAGCATCCTCATTTGCAGACATGGAGGCAGAGTATGAGTTGCTCGATAGTAAAGTAGCTGACAGGCAATGACCACCAACAGTAGTACCATTTAACCTAAGAAGAGAGAAATGCATAAGAAAGCTACACCAAATATATATATATATATACATGTATTCTCATCCACTGGAGTAAAGACATGATTAAATTGCAAACAAGATGAACAGCAACTTGATTTCAGATTGGCATGATTAAAATTCTTGCCCAAAAGATAGTTGAAAAACCATAGGTTATTAACCAGTGTCCACAAATAATGGAAGACGTATGTTTTGCTAAGGAAAAAGGAAGATATAATATTCAATGACCAGATGTCAATATCAATCCTCTCATAGTTAATAATATGAATGTTGATGCAGTAATAATGAGAAGTGGTTTCTGGATTGATTTCTCCCCTCCAACTCCTTCCCAAAGGAAACCACGAGAACAGTTTTATACTTTTGAGATAGCAAAGTAATAAAAAATAACCCAGCCCCCTAACCTACAAGAGTTAAAACAGATGAATGCAGTAACAATAAAACACTACTACATTCTCCTGAATCCATCTCATCTGTTTTCCGTTAATTCACATGTTATTACGGGCAGCGATACGATTTATTATAACGCAGGTTTTAAATCGTTTGACATCACAAAAAGCAGCTCTAGGTCTGAAGTATGGTTCAAATGGGTGGAACGGAGCAGGAAGCTGAAGAGGACAGCATATGTTAGGGTGACAGAGGTATTTAATGTGGCATCAAAGGAACACAACAGGGCAATAAGGAGATGGAATATGAAAGACCACCATGCAGAATTTTATTGTAATCTTAAATACAATGAATATGGTAGGTACATCAGCTTCATTGCCGTACAAGGGGAGAACAGGTCCCATCATTATTACACCGGAAATCTCATTAAATGCAGGATGGGGAGACATAGTCAAAAAAATTCAAAGGTTCATAAATGTCCTGATACAGAAAGGAATGTTCAGACTGTAAGAATCCCTCACCTGGAGTCATCCTATACTGAAGCAGTCAGAACCAACAGATGGTCATCAGAAGGAACGAGATCCTCTCTAATCAAATGCAAAAGGTCCAAAGTTATAATCCCTGGAGATTCAGAATTATCGGACAAAGATGTACTGAACAGATGTATAGTAGGAAGAGTCATGACTTCCTCGAAGGAGACTCCAACTCTGAACAATATCAGGAGATGGGCTTGTAACACATGGAAATCCACCATCAGTGTCAATGTGCACAAGATGAACGACTCACTGTTTTTATTCGAACTACCCTCAAGGAAGGAGGCAGAACATGTTCTTATGGGAGAATGGCATTGGAAGAGGTCCAAGGTGCATCTTGACTGGTGGAAACCTACCACTGGTTGCTGGTCAGAAGAGATGAAGCGTGATTGGGTGTGGATTAGGCTTCTGGGTCTTCACGTTAATCTATGGTCAGAGGCAGTGTTCAAAGTAATAGGCGACCAATGCGGGGGATGGATTGAAATGGAGGAGGAGACAACACTCAAATATCATCTACGATGGGCAAGAATTAAAGTGAAGGGAGATGGAAGCAAGGTACCAAGAGATATACAAGTGGAAAGTGACGGGTTTTTGTACAAAATCCCCATCTGGTGTGAAGTCCCGGCGATGGTAACAGTAGTCTCACGGGAGGTCAACGATGGAGGGCAAAGTCTGTTGGGTAATAGGGGAAGGCAAATCCTGTTGGTTAATAGGGGAAATCTTCTAGGAAAGGGGGCTAATACGGCTGCTGTACCCTAATCACGTGGGTACATCGAAGGAAGGGGAATGGCAAAGTCTGTTGGGTAATAGGGGAAGGCAAATCCTGTTGGCTAATAGGGGAAATCTTCTAGGAAAGGGGGCTAATACGGCGCTGCTGTACCCTAATCACGTGGGCACATCGAAGGAAGGGGAAAATTTGAAAAAAATTGCACGTGGACAGAGTCACATGAGAATACTACTGCTACTTTTAATAAATGTTTGGGCCTCAAACAAGTAATTAGTTTGGGCCCAAAATCGACAGACCCATCATTTGAAAATTGCTACAAAGGCCCAATAGCCCAATCTGAGGAATCTCTTTTAAAAGATGCACTGCTAATTGAGATTATGGCTACTGGACCAAAATTTTCAACAGAAAATGACAGGAACGATCTTACGCTGGCAACAGAAGTCAGAATTTTCGAGGGAACTGATGAGGAGAATTTCTCGATACAAGCTGACAAAGAAAACGCCATGGTGATAAGTGCAGAAAAGGAACACTCAGCGACAGGCCACCAGCAATTCGACAACATGCAGATTGGGGAGGGGAGTATAACATGGGATTGGGCCATAGAAGAAGCTCTACCTCTAATTTCTCTAGCCAATGAAGAAGACAACGACCCAGATTTTGATACACCAATTTTGGGTGCACCAAAATATCATCAAATTGAGCAAAGAGTTCGGGGTGGATTTTCAAGGGTGTGAGGAAGAAGCACTTCAGTTATTTATGAAGATTGATGGTAAGAGACGAGAATCAATGGTGTCAACAACGATGGCAATGGAGGCAGTCACTCCAAAAAAGAAAGGAAGTAAAGAAGTGAGAAACCTAGACATTGGGAGCAAGTTCAAAAGCAATGGTACTAGAAACAAGGGGGGATATCTTGCCATTGATAGAGACTGATGATCAACATCGTATCTTGGAATATTAGGGGTCTAAATAGATTTAGAAAGAGGGAATTGATGAAAAATATGGTTCATAGCTGGAAAGGAGATGTTTATTGTTTTCAGGAGTCCAAGATAGAAGGGGAAATAAGGGAAATAGTTAGAGAACTATGGGCATACAGGTGGGTGAAATTTGCTCAGTTACAAGCAAGTGGAACTAGAGGGTTATCCTTATTATGTGGGACAGCAGAGTATGGGAAGGGGAGAATAGTAGCTTGGGTATGTATACCATCACATGTAAGTTCAGTGGTAAGTCACAAGAGTTTGACTGGCATTTATCTAGTGTATATGCTCCTGATGATAGAGTTGAAAGAGAAGAAGTATGGTAGGAGTTGGGTGCAGCTAGGGGTTTATTCACTGGGCCTTGGGTAGTATGTGAGGACTTTAATACAGTCAGGTTTCCATCCGAGAAGAAGAATTGTAATAATTTCACTAGATCGATGGAGGAATTTACAGGATTCATTGAGGATATGGGGTTAGTAGACTTAGCGCCGCTTGGAGGGAAGTTCACTTGGAAGAAAGGGGTTAATCATGACATTGCTGCTAGGTTGGATAGGTTCCTTGTTTCTGAGGAATGGGATGAAGGCTTTCGAAATATTAAGCAGTCAATCTTGCACAGGGTCACTTCAGACACTCCCCGCTGATGCTACAATATGGGAATTGGGAACCAGTGAAATCTAATTTCAAATTTGAGAACTGGTGGCTGCTGACGGAAGGATTCAAGGACAGAATTAAAAACTGGTGGAATTCTTTCTCTTGTGCTGGTAGGCCTGATTATGTCCTTGCTTTCAAACTGAAAGCTTTGAAGGTGAAACTTAAAGAGTGGAGCAAATCAACACAAGGTAACTTGGATATGCAGAAACTGAACATACTCAGCCAACTTACTGAACTAGAGGAGACTCAAGAGTTATAGGATTCTGAATGAAGAAGAAATGCATAAGAAAACTACCCTAGTGTTGGATTTTGAGGAAATCGCCAAAAAGGAGGAGATAGCATGAAGGCAAAGGTCTAGAGCTATTTGGTTGAAAGAACGAGACAAAAATACTAAGTTCTTCCATAGGACTGCAAATATTCACAAAAGGTACAACAACATTGATAAGCTGCTAGTTAATGGGGAAACTGTGGAGAATCCAGAAGACATCAAGAAGGAGATAGTCACTTTTTATCAAAACTTATACACTGAGACTAAGGAGTGGATACCACAGCCTAGAGGATAACCAGATGTTACTGAGTACCTTTGAACCACAAGAAATCTGGGAGAGTGTCAAAGCATTTGCAGGGGACAAGGCCCCGGGTCCCGATGGTTATACTATGGCTTTCTACACTAAGTGAAGTGATCAGTCCAGAGGTGATTACTGTTGCACAGAATTTTCAAGAAAATGGAGTTTTTGAAAAAAGCTTCAATGCCACCTTTGTGGCTCTAATTCCAAAGAAAGTGGGAGCCAAGGAATTGAAAGATTTTAAACCTATTATTAAAGACATGCAAATTATGGATGTTATTCTCATTGCTAATGAGTGTGTAGACACTAGAATGAAGAGCAAAAATCCGGGCATTCTGTGTAAGTTGGACATAGAAAAGGCATATGGTCACCTAAACTGGGAGTTTTTGCTGGGAATTTTGCGGAAGATGGGAGTTACTGAAAGGTGGGGATCAATTGGATCAAATTTTGTATTAGCACTGTAAAATTCTCCATTCTGATTAATGGTGCTCCTGTTGGATTTTTCTCATCTCAAAGGGAACTGAGACAGGGGGACCCCATATCACCCTTCTTATTTATTCTTGCAATGGAAGGTTTAAACAACTTGTTTAAAATGGCCAAAGCTAACAACAGGATTAGGGGGTTCCGGGTGAAATCTAGGGAATCAGAATTATTGGAAATCACCCATCTGCATATTGCAGATGATACACTGGTGTTTTGTGAGGCTAGTAGGGATGCTATCTCTGAGAGTGGTTTTCTTCCTTTTTAAAGATTTATCTGGATTACACATTAACTGGAATAAGAGTATCAATTATCCAGTTAATGAAGTAATGGAGATACATAGCTTGGTGGGAATCCTTGGAGGTAGAATAGGAGTGTTGCCAACTACTTATCTGGGAATGCCACTAGGGATAAAAAGCAAATCAAAGGGGATATGGAATGGAGTAGTAGAGAAATGTGAGAAGAAGTTAGTTAATTGGAAGAGCTAATATCTATCCCTGGGAGGAAGATTAACCCTCATTAACAGTGTTCTTGACGCCATGCTTACCTACATGATGTCCTTATTTCCAATGCCCGCAAGTGTAGTGAAAAGACTTGATGTTCGAGAAAGAACTTCCTATGGCAAGGCAGCAGTGAAAAGAACAAAATCCATCAGGTCAGATGGGATGTCCTTACAACTAGCAAGAAGGAAGGGGGAATGGGGATCAGGAATTTGAAAACCCAGAACCAGAGTTTGATGATGAAGTGGCTATGGAGGTTTGCCACAACAAAGCAATCTTTGTGGAAGAATGTAATCAAGGCAAGGTATAGGATGGAAGGAAATTGGACAACTAAACCTGTAGATTGTCCTTATGGGGTAAGTTTGTGGAGGTCGATAAGAAATCTTTGGCCTAAACTCAGTAACAAATCCAGCTTCAAAGTTGGAAATGGAATGAAAACTTCTTTTTGGGAAGATTTATGGCTTGGGCAGAGAACTCTGAAGCAACTTTTTCCGGATATTTTCAATTTGAATCAACAACAAGGAGCATCTGTTGGAGAGGTGTGGACAGCCCAAGGGTGGAACCTCACTTACAGAAGACTACTAAACGATTGGGAAATTCAAAGATTGATAGCTTTCTATAACACTCTAGAACAATTCAAAGGGACTTCCAATATTGAGGATCGTGTGATTTGGCTAGGGGGTAGAGAAGGCAGATTCTCTGTTAGATTAGCTTACAAGGAGTACAACCATTCTAACAACCAAATTGGTTGTTGGCCTTGGAAGTTGATATGGAAAGTTAAAATCTCATACAGAGTTGCATGTTTTACTTGGCTTTTAGCAAGAGAGGCAATTCTGACACAAGAAAACCTCATCAAGAGAGGATATCAGTTGGGATCCAGATGTTAAAGGAGACAGTCAACCATCTTTTTTGCACTGCAGAGTCACTGACCAACCATGGAAGATATTCATCAACCTGAGGGGATTCGATGGGTCATGCCAGGAAGAATCCGGGAAGTTATAGCTAGCTGGAAAAGGGATGGTGAACAATCCAGTCAGAAAGAGAGATGGAAGATTGTCCCTGCTTGTATATGGTGGACAATTTGGAAGGAAAGGAATCAAAGGTGTTTTGAAGACAACCATAGTCCTATACAAAAGCTGAAGATGAGCTGTCTAGTGCTCTTTTTGTTTTTGTGTGTGTGTAAACAGGAGTATTTAGAAGAATGTGAAAGTATTTTTGAAGTTTTAGACTTTTTATGAAATTCAACGGAGAACTAGACTAGAATAGAACAAGAATCGCTTCTGTACTCCTTTTTGTAATTATGGATGGATACACTGGTTTAGTGTACGCCACCTTTTATATTAATAAAAACATGTTACCTTTTCAAAAAAAAAAAAACAATAAAACACTACTATTCCAATTGAACCACCACTTACTTTTTGAGGATTGATTGCGGTTCTGTGTCAGTCTCAACTGTAAATAACGCATCAACACTGTCCTTGCTTACCCATGCCAATCCTTCTGTTGTGCCAACAACTTTACAGATTGAGTGTATCTCACTGAAGGAAGCATCTCCGGATAAGCCTTTAATCCTGATAGTAACAACCCTTGAAGCCCGCAGAGGAAGGATTTGAAGACAAGACTTCCCAACAGTTAACGCACCAGCTCTAATTGCTCTGTTGCAGGACTCTATGCTCTTGCCAACAGTTACTAACAGTTAATAAACAAACTTTTCCTCAATGAGGAGAATTTAGGCAGAAGTTACAGAGTCAATAGCATACCTCAAATTGGATGTCCCAACAGTTAAGCCCGCCAGGCAGATCCCGGGCTGAGGCAGTGCAGACCTTTCCAAAGACTGAAACTGCTTCTACAAGCTGAGAAAGGCTGATGGTAGAAGGTACATTCCCAACTGAGATTGACCTCCGACTATTCGTCCTAGCAGAATCTTGAGTTGTATGAATCAATCCAGAAGCATCATCACCATTGCCAAACTCACAAGAAGTTCGATGAGGTTTATCAAGATTTAAGATTCTGCCTTTTCTGCTTTGCTTGCTTTCACTGCGAGAAGACTTGCTTGAAGATACTTTTCTACTATTATCAAGTTTCTGTGGCTCAAAAGGTATTGGTAAAATCATCGAACAAATCAGTCCATGTACCCAATGGTAAGAAGTCCAATATGGACATATAATATATTGCTCTTAATAAAATCAGAAAGGCATACCACAAAAGGGTCAGGCTTCTCCGTCGCTAACTTCAGCTGCCTAATGGCTCTTTCTACCGGAGAACCCAATTCTGAGAAGTCATCATCGTTATCACAGACAAATTGTAAACCATTTGAGCTCTTAAATCTTTGGAACTGGAAGCTGGTCAACTTTGAGGTGTAAGAATAGTACAATAATCAAAAAAGAATGGATGGCATTTGGCCTTAAATAATAAGATTATTAATGTCCATAAAATTCATAGTTTGACCTAGCACGGAAGAGAGGGTACAGACAAAATACCAGGGTCTTTTTATCCTTTCTTTGTCTTCCAACTTTGATACACCCGAAGTATTTCTCATGCACCTGCCCAGCTTAGCAAATACTAATTCTCCTAAACTAAAACCTCCAGATACTATTTTAACGGTTCGTCTAAGTAATTATGCTGAAAGCTATTGAGCCTTTAAGAGGGTAGTTTATCCTTTTTTATGCCAAGAGGTCTTTGCTATGCTTTTGACACATTCAGTACTTTTAGAGCTTTAGTTTCTGCAGCTTGCCCTTGGTTTTCTCCATGCGCTGATTATTTGTTGGCCTTCACCTGAACCCTATTGTTTAAAGGTGTTATCTCTGAAGATTTACTAATTACTACTTCCTTCATACTAACAATTTATCTATCTCTATTTTAGGTTGTTCCAAGATTGTCTTATTCTGATGGCGTATATTACCTTTTTCATCAATTCATAAAATCGTTATAGGACCGATTTTTTAGCAAAAGAAGTTCACAATTTTCCAAATCAACTTTATCTCCACTTTTGTACCCATTTTCACCTTTTGTGCAAAGGTTTTAATTGCAAAGATTTACAACCCTATTAAAAAATTGTGTTAACTATTTGTCCCTTCTGCGACATCTGATAAAATTGGTTTGATACAGAAAAGATTAGTATGGCCCCTACGCAAGGATGACATGCACAAATCGAGAAATGGTTCAATGTCTTTTAATAATAAAAAGACATTTATATTCTTTCAACATTCTACAGTCTATTGTTTAAAAGGTGCTGTAAAGCCCACATTTGAACAGCACAAAGTTCAAATTTCTTCAAGTTTATATACTACACTTTTGGACTCATTTTCAATTAGATGTTCTTACCTTAATAATCGTGCCAAACAAAATGGAACACCTAAATGAGACAGGGGAAGTATTTAATCAAACACATCAGACCTAGTTCATCTGCTCTATGAGACAGATTTTGTTTGCCCAACAGCAAATGCCAGCTTTGTTAGATGGATAACCAAAAGGCTGTAAGAGCCACACAACCCTATTATTAATATTAATGTCATAATTACGGGATCTGTGGATAACTGCAAAAGTGATTTTAACTTTGCAATCTAAGCCTATCAGATGGAGCTTCTACATTGCTTATTAAAAAAAAAAACTCCCCCTTTTTTACCTTCGGCTACTACCGGCTGGCAAGGCTTTGGCCCAACATTGAATTTGTTTGAAAACTACCAAGGTGACATTCATTCAATCAAATCCTTTATGTCTATGCCAGCCCAAACTAATTGGCTTTTTTGGAAAGGACAGAATGCTTCCACTGGTTCTTGAAAGCTATCAATCTCCGCTTCTCCCCCTCGCATCGGTTCTGCATCAGACGATGAGCCCGAGCGAAGACTTTTCTCTTTTATTGGCGCCCAATAGGTAGGCTATAAAATTGAGTCGAAAGCCTACCAACGCATAAAGGTTCCGATTCGAGCTTGAGCCTAAACGGATGAGGCGAGAAAATCTTGATCGGAAGCTCCACTGTTCTGAATAGTGAGAAAGATTTTTTTGAAATTCGATCAAATCGATCGAGAATCTCATCAGATGTTAGGCGGGCCAATCGGCCGACCGAGTTGGGTTGGGCGTCCATGTCACAGAACCTTTCTCTAGCCAAGCTATCCATTCAATTTCTAAACGTTAAGTAACTTTGGATTGAATTCATTGTGGATAGGCCAATGATTTTGAACTTGAACAAACACACAAAACAACCACCTCTTGCTATTTTTATGCAGAAGTTCTACAAACATATGAGATAGTCTGGATTTATACATGAACACAAATACATTTTACAAAGTATGTGGTAGAATGTTGACGCATGATAGAGAATAGAAAAACTTAACAACATTAGAATCCATTTTTAGTGAGCAATGCGAATGACTGACAAATTAGATAATTACTAATTGAAGGTCAAAAGAGAGACTCTGAATGACTATTTGGCATTCATATTCACACAGCTGGGAACCTTTTCCATTTAGTTAATACCAGCCAAAAAACATATCCATGACAAGCTTTCGGAGATACTCTATATGCACTGGGTACTTACTGAAAAACACGTGACCTATGTGAATGGTTATCCACAAGCACTATATATAGAGATAGATAAGAGGAAATCTACCCCACCCTTTATGTAGTATGGTGAGGGTTAAGTGTCGATTGGCCCTTTGTGAGTGAATTGCAAAAATTGGCAGATTTTCAGCAGGCTCGGGAGAATAAGTATTCCTAAATTGTAGGTTACACAATAATCACCTGAATCCCAATTAGGCATCAATTTAGCACTCAAAGGATCCACATAACTTCCTAAGCATAGCAGTCGGCGTAATACAGGCCAATTGCTATTTATACCTCTACAAAAGAAACATTCATTCTTCTGTTGTCTTATGAGCATGTTCAATAATCTCCACTATAGTAAAAGAGGGAATTGTCTAAGGAAAGACAAAAACTGAATTTGCTTCATCGTCCATCCATTATATTTTGGTCAATCTATAAAATGACTTCTTGGTGTAATCCAATTTTAACATCACTATATCCTCCTCTATATACATATTCCTAGGTGCATTTGCCTTGGCGTCCTTCTAGAACAACATCTATATCGTTTTCTAACCCTGTATATGGGCCAGCTTGCGCCCACCTCAACTAATTCCACGTGATACCCGCTACCTCCACTAGCAATAGGTACCAGGTAACTCTGTCAAAACAAATGAGACAAAATCACCTAGTATTTTTATCTCGCTAGGATTTGAACGTGAGATCTCATGGTCCCAACCCACTTCCTTGACAACTACGCCATACCCTTGGGTCCTACAACATCTATATCTTTGAAGTAAAAATTACATAACTGTCCAGTTACCAATTACTCCTACAAGATTTCAGGTAAAATGCATTTAGAATAATGCAAAACTTGGCATTGGTTTTTGTTCCCTCTCTCTACGAGAAAAGAATCTCATGTCAACTCTTCTCTCATTGTTGCTCATTACATGTGATTTAAAGTTCTATTGACATTTAACATCGTCCTCAATTAGTAAATAATAAAAACAACGAATAGATGAACTATAATCCATAAGTGAAAATATCAAGATGAATTACGACAAACAAAGTTTAAGTTATATGCATTGACAGCATATAAATGTTTTAGACCATCAGCTAAAATTGACCTATAGCGTAGGTAAACTGTTCATGTCAAGTCTAATATGGTAACCTGGAAAATAGAGTGATAACCTAGAAACCAACTAAATTGCACTGATGGTGTAAGAATTTGCAGTGATATTATCCAATGCTAAAAATGATTTTTTTTTTATAATTTTCACATTTAAAGAATCTATATTAGCACTAATAACTAGAATAAAATTGTAAAAGGGATATACGTAGGCTATTAATCCTCTTACTATTAGCATACTGAAGCAGAAAATTTTTCATATTTCGAATTTTACCGTTGCTTAATCTTTATTCGTAAAAATACCAAGAAAAAACTATTATATCATAAGCTTTAAATCGTACTTTACCTGCTGCAGTTTCCGCCGAAGCCGTTGAATGTTTGAGATTCCGGAAAGATGCCGGAAATGGCTTTGAAAATTCCGGCACGTTCACCTGCGGCGGAGGAAAATGAACCGTTTAACGGGAAGGGAGTTATTTGAAAAACAGTAAAAAGAGTTAGGGTTTTACAGAGATATTTACCAGCCATTAAAGCAGAAATTGAAGCAGCGAGTCTCGGCTTCATTTTCACAGGTTGCAAATTGCAATGAACATTTTGCAAGAAGGGACTCTCGTTATAAGCAAAAGTTACTCCTATTTCCACCTTAAGCTTCGGAGATGTTGGAAAATAGGCCCAAAACTTTGCACCGGGTGCGTACAGACCCCAAATCCTTGTGACCATCTTTCTATTTTCGTGTAATTAATAAGGAGTCGAGGGTCAATTGGAAACAGTCTTTCTGTCCTTTCGGGTAAAGGTAAGTCATGTGTACGTTTTGGGAATACATTGGATAATTGTTGTTGTTTTATATAATTAATAGGGAACTAATCTTAGTGTATGTGGTTTGCGCGTGTATCTAACTCAATGAAAAATTTATTTAACATTTATCTTTGAGTTATAAAATAAAAATATAAGTTCTTAAAATATGAATATTGGTCGTATACAACTAAGTAAAAAATAAAACTATTCCAAGAAAATACACAATCACCGGTCAAATAATTCAACTTAAAACGTATTTTTAAAAAGGCGAAATATATAAAGCGCCCCTTTAAGTTATCCACAACGGTCATTTCAACACCTCAACTGAGACCCTTTTCATTTAAACATATCACGCGACTAAATAGCGAACTCAATAAACATATAACCTCACCAGCCCCTGTTGCGTGTGTTACACCTCTGATGTCTATTATAAGAACGAATTAGAAGCTGACACGTGGAAAAAATAACAAGAAATAAATAATTAAAAGTCATCTTATTAAAAACATAAAACATAAAGGTTAATTTCATCGTTTCTTTCGTCTACTCTCTCTCTTTCTCCGAATTTCATCCATCTTCATCTTTTCGGCTAAGCTTTGTTCAATCGGCATTGTTGTTGCAAAATTAAACATTTCTTTCACTTACTAAGTAGGATTAGTTGTGATTTGTTTGAATTGTAGCTTGGTTCAAGATTTGTCACCTGAAGGAAGGTCGTCCTAGGGTTTTGACATTGGAGTTTTTGTGAAAATGGGAGTCATCTGTAAAGTGGATTAGATTATTACATAAAAGTATGTTTAAATCATGAATTTTTGTATTTTATGGCTATATGTCTGTTATAGTGCTATTAGATTAGGGTTTTTTTCTTTTGTTGAAAAGGTAAGGGAATATTGACTGGTTTTCTTTTATTATTTTTAGTATCGAGTCAAATGGACGAATATATTAATGTTGTTTTTCATCATGGGGGTCACTTTATTAATGGAAAGTATGTGGGGAGGGTGAAAAAACACGACATGTGGTGGATAAAGATCATTTTTCTTTGCCCGAACTCGTGTCTTACACAAAAAAACCCTAAAATGCGCTACAACTCAGTTGGTGGGTTCTTTGTTCAATGTCCTAAAACTCAGAAGTTCTTTCCAATTGAAAATGACTATCAACTCCTAAATTTGATTAAAGACCTGAAGGATGGGGATCTCTTTGATATCTTATGTGAGTCATGCAATAGATAATTTAGAGGTTGTGAAGGAGGACGTACTTGTAGGATATTTAACTTCCTCATAGGTTGGTGATAGTGACCAAGCTACAACTAATACATAAATTAGGGGTGGTCCAAGGTTAGTGTACATGTTGGTGAGGGCATTGGAGTAAATATCGATGACGGAATTGGTGTAAATTGTGATGAGGGTATTAATGTAACTGTTGATGAGGGTATTAGAGTAAATGTTGATGAGGGTATTGGAGTAATTATGGTTGAGGATATAAAAGTAAAAATGTAGAACAATCTAGGGCTAAATTTTCAGATGAGGATATAAATGTTGAAGAGAGTGCATGTAACTTCCCGCACATTTGGATTACGTATGAATGAGTTAAAAAAGTAGTAAGGTTATATTTTGGACATATTAAGTCATATCGGGATGATTATGGATGAAAATAGTTGTTTCAAAATCAAGATGGAAAGTGAGGTGAATAAGATTTGACAAAATCGACTAAGTTTGCAGAAGGTTTGTCTTCCAGAAAGGTTTAGAGAAAATGTATAATGTATTTGGGAATACTTAAAGAATCAAAGTTGTAGGCCATTGAAATATATTTCCAACAATATATTGTAGAGACCAAATAGAGTTATGTGCAAAAAGTTATTCTTGTATTATAGAATAGTGCATAACTACCGCATTCGGTCGCATTTGACCGCGATCGCGGTCGTGAGGTAGTGCTCCAGCTATTTACCGCAGTCGGGACCGTAGTCAGGCCTAGTGGGATGCGGTGGACGACTTGGGTAGTTATTTTTTTAGCCTTATTTTGTCCCCCACAGCCCCAAAACATAAAAACTTGCTCCATAAAGGAATACTCTCAAAAACCTAACTCCTTAAGGGTCCTTTCACCATCCGAGGTAAGTTCTAATGATGATTCTAAGTTAATTTTAATTTTCCAACATCTTATTAATATGGTTAAATCTTCCATATCATTAGATATTCGATTGGGACACGATTGTTGAGAGAAGAAACCCTAGAACTCGAATTCAAGAAGATTGAACGTCAAAAAGGTAATATATTTACTCTCTAGTTGATTCTATTATTGAAATAATGATTATAGACTCTATTTCATGAATATGAGTTGATGGGTTTGATAGAAAAGCATGAACAGTGATAGGCTTGGGTTGTTGATTGGTTATGAGTGTTGATTACCTTATATGCGATAAAGAATAATGTTGATTATAACCATTTGAGACTTTACAATTTATCTAAGAGCAAGAGAATGGGTTATTAGGTGTAGAGACACCATTAATAAGAACTATGAAGCTTTATGCCACAAAGTGTTTGAGAAGATGCCTTAGTAACCAAAACATGAATATTACTCCTAATATGGAATCCCTTTGACTTGTATTGATATAGATTAAAGTTGAAAGGGTTGGCGAATATTGTATTACGCTCAAGAGCAGAAAGTTAAGGTATGTGAGGTTAACTCTCTATATTGAGAATTTTAATGATTCTCCCTACACTACATTTCTTTTACAATGTTACCAATTGCCTTAGAAATATTGTTTAGTCTAGTTCCTTGAATAGTTGTAGAACTTCTATTCTCTAGCTTCATAACTCGTTCACCACTTTTTTTCTGAACGTTGTGAGCTTAGTACGTATTTAATATAGACTTGGGTTTGAATCCCAAGAGTCTTAGTATAGATTACTCAGTATTCCATAAACAGTTGAAGTTTCAGTGTTCATAATTAGTTGAAGAATACATGTCTCAGTCCAGTCCTATTCAGTATTCTAGTATTATGTAACTCAGTGTGATCTAGTATTCTAGTATCATGTAACTCAGTATGATTTAGTATTTTACTATCATGTATTGCAGTTTGATTATTAGTTCCAGAGTGTTTAACACCTGTATTTGGGCCTGAGACCATAGTTTATATGCTTTTATGCATACTTTGGCCTGAGGCCATAGTTTATGTTATATGCATGTTTAGTCCTGAAGTTGTAGTTTATGCTTTATGAATTTTTTGGCCTGAGGCTGTAGTTATGTATACGTATGCTTGGGCCTGAGGCTGTAGCTTGTGCACATATATATTGGGCCCGAGGCCGTAGCTTATTCAAATAAATAAGTTGTTTATCATTCAGAAGAGGGAGTATTCATATTCTTACTTCCTTTGTTCAGTTAAATTATTAGTTTTTATTTCAATTATCAGTTATCATTTCAGTTACCAATTATCAGTTCAGTTTATCAGTTATCGGCCACCAGTTATCATTTCCGTTTTAGTTTCAATAGTTATCATTTCAGTTATCAAATATAAATTCTAAGTTATCAACTTAGTTTCAGTTTTAGCATTTATAATTCTTTCTTTTAGTTGCTTTATATACCAATGCAATTCAAATGTACTGACGTCCCTTTTATTCTCGGCCATTTACAGGTTGATGATCCAGAGCGCTAGGATTCTCGTACCAGCTATTTGGTGACCCCCAGTTCTTTCGGGGCATTATCATTACTACAATCTTCAGTATTTCCAGCCAGTCAGTATTTTCAGTACTTCATTAGAGGCTTTATAGACTAGAATAATAATTAGACAGAGTCACAGGCTTTCCATATTAAGCTACGTTGGCTACAAATATGTTTCAAATTGTATTAGTATTTCCGCACTTTGATTTATATCATCCAGACTTCCAGTATATCAACATGTGTTAGTTTATTGTCCATATTTAGTATGTTATGATACCACATGTTCATTCAGCAAGCCAGTTGGTTCGCTCGATCACATGTAGTCAAGCACCGAGTGCCGTGTTACATCCAGGACCAGGTTCGAGACGTGATAAAGCTTGGTATTAGAGCACTAGGTTCAAGGGGCCTAGAGAGTCTGTGAGGCCATATCTAGTGGAGTTTCCTTTACATGTGTGTGTTGGCACTCATATAAACGGTTAACTACCAAGACATCCAAGATTGTCTCATTTCTTTCTGCTCTAGATCGTGTCATGAAACTTAGAGCAATAGGTAATATTCTATTCCTATCAAATTTGAAACGTATTGGATGCCCCTAGATAGGATAATTGCCCATTGGAGTGTAATTATGGAGTACAAGCCTGGTAAATATGAGACTTGAGAGGAAGTTAAAAGTGGGATGCAATGGATAGTGGTACAGAATAGAGCATAACCTTGTGAGAAAGTACAAAAGCAGTTATTATGTCTTATGGTTATCAGTTTACCTCAGTTACTAGTTATACAATCTTTTAGTTAGCATGTTTATGGTTATTTAGTATGCCGGTTATTTATTATTTAGTTACCAGATCTCCAATTTTCATTATATCAAAATTTTGGAGACTTGTGAGTATACATGATATATATAGATGCTCAAAGAAAATGTAAGTAACAGTGATTATAGCAAAACTTCAGATGCTTTAGGGATTAAGACCCAAGACTCACTAGATGGTGCATAAAGTGATTTATCAGATAAGTATGGCAGTGTATCCGTATGTCAGACCCCACAGTGTATCATGTTAAGAATTCCACCGCAGCAGGCATAAAATTGATCACTATAATTTTGGACAGAAAAAAACCTAGGATAAATATAGCTAAGAATAATATGATGTAAGAAATGAGAACCAAGAGCAATAAATATTTAATTTCAGGGAATGTTTTTAAGTTGTTTAGATTTATTCAAATCAGAACTAGAAGTACCACGTTAATAAGTTACTATAAGAAGCAGTAATTGATGTAAGATAAGAGATATGTCAGTTCCCCCTTCGGTTATGTGACTAAATGATTACCTAGGATGTTTATAGTATTATATGATTTAGTATTGTATATGGAGTTTGGGGTTAGATATTCCAATTTCCTTTAAGACAGATGAATTCCCTAAGTGTGATCCATACACATAATTTGGAAAACAAATAGATAGTATGCGACCGTAGAACAGGGCCGGGTGGTGAGGGGAGTTAGAATAATCTTATGTTTCACTTTATTTATTCAAAGTAGAGCAAGAAAACATGTTGGTATTAGGTGGTTAGTAAAAGAATAGTAAGTAAGTTTTGAGTTGATACAATGAATTAGGACTTTTAGTAGAGCTAGTAGAAGTACAATTTGATTCACTTAGCCAGGTTAACTGTAGTGAGTGGATGACATTTCGAAATACCGAACGTGTGTTAGACCCCAAAAGATTTTAAGTTAAACTTGAAGTATAATGGTACTGGGAAAAAATTGCTAGCAGTGAGAGCACAAACTATAGAAAAATAGCTTTTAAGAATTATCGTAATGTGGTTTATCAAGAATTGACAGTGTGAGAAAAGATAAATTATTAACTCTAGGGGAGATGTGAAAATTTTCAGTAAGTCCAGTTGGATATTTGAAACCTGCATAGTAAGCATGGAATATAAAAAAAAGGGATTCATAGGCATAAATTGATAGATTTTGAATAAGGGGGAGATGATGGTACTTTGAGATACCGATATGGACCGTGTGTTCAAGACATATGTAGAATTAAGGAGGGAAGATCATTTTAGAAGCCCATAATTTCAGGAATTCCTTCCACCCAGGTTCCCCAATTATGCATCATGACGAAGGAGATTTACTGGTTGAATGAAATGAAAAAGAAAGTGTAACGACCCGACCAATTATTTTGAGCTTTTGCACTTTAGTCGCCAGTTCTCTTGCATGACTTACCTCGTATAATGTAATATGATTTATGTAGATTGTTGGTTTCGGATTTTAAGAAAATTTGGAATGAATTTGAAATAACAGTCTCAGTTGAAAGCTTTGAATTTGAAAGGTTTGACCAAGAGTTGACTTATTTGTATATGAATTCGGATTAGAATTGTTATGATTTGTTTAGCTTCATTAGGTGATCTATGAATTAGGAGTGTGATCGGAATTGGTTCTGGAGGTCCGCTGTCGAATTAGGCTCGAATTGATAAAGTTAGTATTTTGGCAAATTCTGGTTGATAGGTGAGATTTTGATCCGAGGGTCGGAATAAAATTATGAGAGTTGCTATAGCTTCGCTATGTCATTTTTGATGTGTGTGAAAAAATTTAGGCCATTCGGACGTGGTTTGGTTGAATTTTTGATCAAATACATGTTTCGGAAGTTTTAGAAGAACTTAGGCTTGAATTCGTTGTGATTCAATGGTTTTGTTGTTGTTTGAGGAGTTTTGGTGATTGGAACAAGTTTGAATGATGTTTCTGTCACGACCCAGATTTTCCCCCAACATCGGGATCGTGATGGCGCCTACTCGTGGTAGCTAGGCAAGCCACTGTATTCATACTATCCTGTTTTTAACACAATTTTTGATTGAATAAATGCGGAATACTTTATCGAAATGGAAATAACAATTCACAAGGTAAAACCATACCGAAAATCCTCTACCCAAGATGTGGAATCACCAACTCACAAACTACTATGGAATACTACACATAAAAGTCCTGAAGAAATATAACACAATTCTGTTTGTCTCGGAACAAAGAGACTCCAGCTAATAATATAGATAAAGAAAGAGACGCCGGGCCTGCGGACGCCTGCAAGCTACCTCGGTCTCAAATATGATCAACTCCCACGCAATCTACTTATTGCTGCCGCTGCTGCTGTCCGTAACCTGTATCTGCGCAAAAAGAGCGCAGAGTGTAGTATCAGCACAACCGACCCCATGTGCTGGTAAGTGCCTGGCCTATCCCGGCGAAGTAGTGACAAGCCTAGGACCAGACACCCACATAAACCTGTGCAGTTGCAATATATATATATATATAACACATTTATAAGGAAATACTCTGCTCTGAAATAATATTCAATAACTCACGATATCTAAAATAATCTAATCAACATAATAAATCTGACTTTCATGTCTCAATTCCTCTCTCATTTCATATCTCGTGGTAGGCGTACCACCCGCTCCCAACTATCACAGTAATTATATCTTGTGGTAGGCGTACCACCCGCTCCCAAATATATCAATAATCATATCTTGTGGTAGGCGTACCACCCGCTCCCAAATATATCAATAATCATATCTCGTGGTAGGCGTACCACCCGCTCCCAAATATATCAATAATCATATCTTGTGGTAGGCGTACCACCCGCTCCCAAATATATCAATAATCATATCTTGTGGTAGGCGTACCACCCGCTCCCAAATATTTCAATAATCATATCTTGTGGTAGGCGTACCACCCGCTCCCAAATATTTCAATAATCATATCTTGTGGTAGGCGTACCACCCGCTCCCAAATATATCAATAATCATATTACCACAAATAACAAGAATTAACCAAGTAATAACACAATAAGGAATATCTCAAAGAACTCAACAATTAACAACAATTAATAAGTTCACAAGGAAAACAAGGTATAATGGAAACACAAGTAATATCAAGTCAAGGAATGGCAAATAGTTGCACGTCATCACCCAAATAAAATATAATGGAAAAACAAGTAATATCAAGTCAAGGAATGGCAAATAGTTGCACGTCATCACCCAAATAAAATATAATGGAAAAACAAGTAATATCAAGTCAAGGAATAGCAAATAGTTGCACGGCATCAACCTTCGTGCTTTTACTCTCATCCTCACCAAATAAGCAAATAAAGTACACGGCATCACCCTTCGTGCTTTTACTCTCATCCTCACATCCATAGTACGGCATGATCCTTCGTACATGGTTCAATAAATAAACATGGCACGGCATTAACCTTCGTGCATAAATATTTAAACATGGCACGACATCACCCTTCGTGCATTATCACTCTTCCTCACCCAAATAATAATCACAGTTAAGGGCAAAGAAAGAAACAGTAATTCATAAACCGTCCCATCAAGGGAAATCAATAGTTATCTTCACAACAAGTCCCAACAAGGGAGAACAATAACAATTCACCTGTAATATATCTCAAAATAATTATTTTCCAACGACTCACGGTCATACTAGACGCCAGTGTATGGATGCTCGTCACCACAACCCATACACCGCACTCAATCACATAACACATAACACATAATCCTATTCCCTCAAGCTAGGATAGAACAAACACTTACCTCGAATGCTTATGAACAATCCAATCCGTGGAAATGTCTTTTCTTTCAATTTGGCTCCAATCCAACCGTATCTATACACAATTGATTTAATATCATCAATTCTACTCCACAAACTAATTCTTAATACCAAATAACACTTTTACAACATTCTGCCATGAATAGTAAATTTCAACCCCGGGCCCACATGGTCGGAATTCGGGGTTAGGACCAAAATCCGGTTACCCATCCCCCCACGAGTTCATGTATATAATTTATTTCAAAATCGGACCTCAATTCGAGGTCCAATTCCCAAATTTATGAAAAACCCTATTTTCTATCAAAAACAAGAATTTTACCATGAAAACATTTGATTTCTAATGAAAAACATGTTTAATGATGTTAGGGATTGAAAGAATTAAGTAAAAAGTGACTTACAATCGATTTGATGAAGAAGAAATCCTTGAAGAATCGCAAATGGGTGTTTTGGTTTTGTAAAAATGTGAAGAAATGACCGAAACCCGTGTTCTTCAGGTCTCTGTGTTCGCATTTGCGAACATGGGTTCGCAATTGCGAACCCCGACCAATTTCTGGAGTTTGAAAAATAAGCTAAGGGTGTAAAGTTCGCATTTGCGAACATTTGTTCGCATTTGCGAACTGTTCGCATTTGCGAACTAATGTTCGCATTTGCGAACACATGCTGCATAAGGCATTGTTCGCATTTGCGAACAATGGTTCGCATTTGCGAACCAAGGCAGCACTGGGGACCTTCGCAAATGCGAACAATTGTTCGCATTTGCGAACAAGGCTGGAGGGGGCTTCGCATTTGCGATGGATGTTCGCATTTGCGAGCCTGTCCCCTTCGCAATTGCGAGCAAGGTTCGCATTTGCGAGCCTTGCCTTACACTGTCCCCTTCGCAATTGCGAGAAATTCTTCGCAATTGCGAAGCCAACAACTGGGTGAAAAAAACCAGCAGTTCAAAATTCAGAATTTCATCCAACGGCCTATCAAATCTTTACCCGAGCCCTCCGGGCTCCAAACCAAACATGTACACAACCTCAAAAACACATTATGGACTTGTTCGTGCGATCACATCGCCAATATCACTTCATTTTAATCAAATCGAGCCTCAAACTCATGATTTTCATACTTTTGATTTTTCAAAACTTCTTAACTTGGAACTCAAGGTCCAAAACATCTCAAACGACATCCAAATGTCACCAAACTTTACAGAAATCACATATATAATATTTAAGACTTGTACCGGGCGTCGGAACCAAAATACGAGCCCGATACCAAGGTCTATTAATTTATTTCCTTTAATAATTGCATCAAAAACAATTTCACATAAAAATTCATAACTTGGGCTCTAGGCCTCGAATTCGACTCCGGACACATGTCCAAGTCCCATATTTTCCTACGGACCTCCCGGGACCATCCAATCTCGGGTCCGGATCCGTTTATCAAAAATGTTGACCGAAGTCAACCATATCAATATTAATATCATTTTTATCCAAATTTCTCATAGAATTCATATTTTCTATCACAAAATCTTTCCGGCTACATGCTCGGATCGTGCACGTAAATCGAGGCAACATAGAATGAGGTTTTCAAGACCTCAGAAGCTCGAAATTATTAATAAAATAAGTGATGACCCTTTGGGTCGTCACAATCTCCACCTCTAAAACAACCGTTCGTCCTCGAACGGACAAAAGAAAGAAGTACCGAGTCAGGAAACAAGTGTGGGTAACGGCTCCGCATATCAGACTCGGACTCCCAGGTCGATGCCTCAGGAGGCTGACCTCTCCACTGAACACGCACAGAAGGATAACTCTTCGACCTCAGCTGTCGAACCTGCCTGTCTAGAATGGCTACCGACTCCTCTTCGTAAGATATATTATTGTCCAATTGGACAGTACTGAAGTCCTAACACATGTGTGGGATCGCCGTGGTATCTCCGAAGCATAGATACGTGAAAAACCGGATGCACGATTGATAACTATTATAATAAGCAAACTCTGCCAAAGGCAGGAATTGATCCCATCAGCATCTAAGGTGACCTGATTAGCACCTCCTCGTTGAACCGTGTCTCTAAGGTCACATAAATAGGAATCATTATATTGTTGATCGCAGATACGCTCCAATAACGAAGAGCGAGCGATCGCACAAGCTAGTGCTCGACTAGGCTCAGAAATATCCAACCTCACAAATCGATTGGCCAAGGACTGAACATCCAAAGCAATTGGCCTCTGATTGGCTGGAATATAAACAAGACTGCCCATACTGGCTGACTTCCTACTCAAAGCGTCAGCCACCACGTTTGCTTTTTCCCTGATGATATAAAAAGGTGACATCAAAATCTTTTCGCAATACCAGCCACCTTCTCTGCCTCAAATTCAACTCTTTTTGTTTAAACAAATACTGAAGGCTCTTATGATCGGTGTATACTTCACATACTATACACCATACAAATAATGCCTCCAGATCTTCAATGCGTGAATAATCGCCGCAAATTCTAGATCATGCACCGGGTAATTCTTTTCATGCATCTTCAACTGCCTCGAAGCATAGGCAATAACCTTGCCATCCTGCATTAACACTGCACCAAGCCCAATACGGGAAGCATCACAATAATCAGTATAAGGTCCCGTACCTGTGGGTAAAAATCAATACCGGTGCTGTGGTCAAGGTTGTCTTGAGCTTTTGAAGCTCGCCTCACATTCATCAGACCATTCAAATTGAACACCCTTCTGGGTCAATCTGGTCGGTGGGGTTGCAATAGACGAAAATCCCTCTACAAATCGACGGTAGTAACCTGCTAATCCCAAGAAACTCCGAATCTCAGTCACTGAAGCTGGTCGAGGCCAATTCTGGACTGCCTCAATCTTCTTTGGGTCTACCTGAATACCTTCCACTGATACAATGTGACCCAGAAATGCTACCGAACTCAGCCAGAATTCACACTTCGAAATTTTTGCATATAGTTGGCTATCTTTCAGAGTCTGCAAAGTCACTCTGAGATGTTGCGCATGCTCCTCATGACCGCAGGAGTATGTCAATATGGAAACAATGAAGACTACAACGAACAAGTCTAAATAAGGCACGAACACACTTATGCGTATGCACATATCCATGACTCTGAAGTCTGGCCATAAGAGTTATTCTTAAATTACAACATTGTCAATTAACCCTGTTATCAAATACCTTATTCTACAAATCCCACTTTACTCAGAATGAGGTATGGTGACCTCGTGATTATTTTCCCGAATTAATGCGTCATATTTATCCTTACCTGGTGCCCGTCTCAAGGGCTTAAGCTCAACGGTTTCAAAATAGAAATGGCTAAACATGAACAGAAACTATACAAGAATTGTCAAATAGTCCTAACGGGCATGACTCTTATTTACGGATGCAATACGAAAATATTAATTTCATAAAAGAAGAATTTTAAACACATAAACTCTTACTACCAGGACCCAGTCCTCATATGATATCCACCGCAGCTTGAAGCTCGGCTTAGAAATATTTCACATTATGCCAAAAATTGGAGGATCTCATCTTCAACTCTGAATCACAGTGCTTGCACATCATATCATCTGAAATTTTTCATTTCCTTTCTTTCTTCCTTTCAATAATTGTCCGTCAAAGGTAATCACGACATAAAATAAGCCCTCATACTGATAGGGAGCACAGTTAACGATTAAAATTAGTTATCCCGAAAATTATATCAAAACCCACTGTAATAAGTAATATAAAGTCACTCTTAGCCTCATGGATATTTTAATGACTAACACCTAATAATAGGGATGTCTATCCTCATGTAATATCTCAACGTGAGTATTTCCTTAAGTAGATTTGATGATTACGATGCTCGCTCATGAATGGAGCATGTTAAAAGGACTCGCCTAAATTTTCGGAACATTTTCTTAAAATAGAGATTAGTAGATAGCGTTGCGTTGGCCGGTTTTCCCTCTTCGTAGGCTTGTCACAAACATCGACGGCCAATTTCTTCTTTTCCTATGTTGGCTTAACACTGCTGAGCTACCCCATTTACTCATATACTCTTCGTCATTCTCTGGGGGCGATTCTTACCCCATGAAAAGAACCAACCTTAACTGTGTATAAATTATTTGGAGGACCTTTCCATACCATATACATTCCAATAACTCATCATATTTGTCCTTCACAACTCCAACACATCGACCGGACGTCAAGGTCCATTGAAACCCAACACGATTTATTAGGTGATCTCCTGATATAATTGCATCTTCCGTTGGGACCATAACTGGTGTGGTAAATACATTATCTTCCCACTACTTCTGTGTGCCTTCCGTAGCACAGTAAAATAAACTCCTCGCATTCGACTATTCCCACGTTCTGTAATTCCTCATAAGAACTGTCAAGCACAATCTCGTGGGTTCTCAAAAGATGCACCGCCTGAAGGTGGCAGCGAAGACTTTGGTGAAACCTATCTGTCCTCCGTAAAACTTTTGAAGGCATAGTTGATCTATCACCAGTCCGTGCCATTGTTCGGCTGGATAAGCGGTACGTGACTACGCCATTCGTGGGAAGACAAGAGTGGAAATTTAACTTAACACTTTGAAGAACAAATTCGCACGATAAGAAAGAACAAATGAGAGACTCTTTCCTAACTCAATAGACTCGGGAGGACAAGCACGGACGTCTCCGTACCTACCTCTCAAACTCTACTAAGCTTGTTCGTGAGTGGTGAGACCTATGTAACCTAGAGCTCTGATACCAACTTGTCACGACCCGGATTTTCCCCCAACATCGGGATCGTGATGGCGCCTACTCGTGGTAGCTAGGCAAGCCACCGTATTCATACTATCCTGTTTTTAACACAATTTTTGATTGAATAAATGCGGAATACTTTATCGAAATGGAAATAACAATTCACAAGGTAAAACCATACCGAAAATCCTCTACCCAAGATGTGGAATCACCAACTCACAAACTACTATGGAATACTACACATAAAAGTCTGAAGAAATATAACACAATTCTGTTTGTCTCGGAACAAAGAGACTCCAGCTAATAATATAGATAAAGAGAGAGACGCCGGGCTTGCGGACGCCTGCAAGGCTACCTCGTAGTCTCAGTAGTCAGAATATCCACAATCGCTACTGCCGCTGCCGCTGCTGCTGTCCGTAACCTGTATCTGCGCAAAAAGAGCGCAGAGTGTAGTATCATCACAACCGACCCCATGTATTGGTAAGTGCCTGGCCTATCCCGGCGAAGTAGTGACAAGCCTAGGACCAGACACCCACATAAACCTGTGCAGTTGCAATATATATATATATATATAACACATTTATAAGGAAATACTCTGCTCTGAAATAATATTCAATAACTCACGATATCTAAAATAATCTAATCAACATAATAAATCTGACTTTCATGTCTCAATTCCTCTCTCATTTCATATCTCGTGGTAGGCGTACCACCCGCTCCCAACTATCACAGTAATTATATCTTGTGGTAGGCGTACCACCCGCTCCCAAATATATCAATAATCATATCTTGTGGTAGGCGTACCACCCACTCCCAAATATATCAATAATCATATCTTGTGGTAGGCGTACCACCCGCTCCCAAATATATCAATAATCATATCTTGTGGTAGGCGTACCACCCGCTCCCAAATATATCAATAATCATATCTTGTGGTAGGCGTACCACCCCGCTCCCAAATATATCAATAATCATATCTTGTGGTAGGCGTACCACCCGCTCCCAAATATTTCAATAATCATATCTTGTGGTAGGCGTACCACCCGCTCCCAAATATATCAATAATCATATTACCACAAATAACAAGAATTAACCAAGTAATAACACAATAAGGAATATCTCAAAGAACTCAACAATTAACAACAGTTAATAAGTTCACAAGGAAAACAAGGTATAATGGAAACACAAGTAATATCAAGTCAAGGAATGGCAAATAGTTGCACGTCATCACCCAAATAAAATATAATGGAAAAACAAGTAATATCAAGTCAAGGAATGGCAAATAGTTGCACGTCATCACCCAAATAAAATATAATGGAAAAACAAGTAATATCAAGTCAAGGAATAGCAAATAGTTGCACGGCATCAACCTTCGTGCTTTTACTCTCATCCTCACCAAATAAGCAAATAAAGTACACGGCATCACCCTTCGTGCTTTTACTCTCATCCTCACATCCATAGTACGGCATGATCCTTCGTACATGGTTCAATAAATAAACATGGCACGGCATTAACCTTCGTGCATAAATATTTAAACATGGCACGGCATCACCCTTCGTGCATTATCACTCTTCCTCACCCAAATAATAATCACAGTTAAGGGCAAAGAAAGAAACAGTAATTCATAAACCGTCCCATCAAGGGAAATCAATAGTTATCTTCACAACAAGTCCCAACAAGGGAGAACAATAACAATTCACCTGTAATATATCTCAAAATATCATTTTCCAACGACTCACGGTCATACTAGACGCCAGTATATGGATGCTCGTCACCACAGCCCATACACCGCACTCGATCACATAACACATAACACATAATCCTATTCCTCAAGCTAGGATAGAACAAACACTTACCTCGAATGCTTATGAACAATCCAATCCGTGGAAATGTCTTTTCTTTCAATTTGGCTCCAATCCAACCGTATCTATACACAATTGATTTAATATCATCAATTCTACTCCACAAACTAATTCTTAATACCAAATAACACTTTTACAACATTCTGCCATGAATAGTAAATTTCAACCCCGGGCCCACATGGTCGGAATTCGGGGTTAGGACCAAAATCCGGTTACCCATCCCCCCACGAGTTCATGTATATAATTTATTTCAAAATCGGACCTCAATTCGAGGTCCAATTCCCAAATTTATGAAAAACCCTATTTTCTATCAAAAACAAGAATTTTACCATGAAAACATTTGATTTCTAATGAAAAACATGTTTAATGATGTTAGGGATTGAAAGAATTAAGTAAAAAAGTGACTTACAATCGATTTGATGAAGAAGAAATCCTTGAAGAATCGCAAATGGGTGTTTTGGTTTTGTAAAAATGTGAAGAAATGACTGAAACCCGTGTTCTTCAGGTCTCTGTGTTCGCATTTGCGAACATGGGTTCGCAATTGCGAACCCCGACCAATTTCTGGAGTTTGAAAAATAAGCTAAGGGTGTAAAGTTCGCATTTGCGAACATTTGTTCGCATTTGCGAACAGTTCGCATTTGCGAACTAATGTTCGCATTTGCGAACACATGCTGCACAAGGCATTGTTCGCATTTGCGAACAATGGTTCGCATTTGCGAACCAAGGCAGTCACTGAGACGTTCGCATTTGCGAACAATGGTTCGCATTTGCGAACCAAGGCAGCACTGGGGACCTTCGCAAATGCGAACAATTGTTCGCATTTGCGAACAAGGCTGGCTTCGCATTTGCGATCAATTGTTCGCATTTGCGAGCCTTGCCTTACACTGTCCCCTTCGCAATTGCGAGAAATTCTTCGCAATTGCGAAGCCAACAGTTGGGTGAAAAAAACCAGCAGTTCAAAATTCAGAATTTCATCCAACGGCCTATCAAATCTTTACCCGAGCCCTCCGGGCTCCAAACCAAACATGTACACAACCTCAAAAACACATTATGGACTTGTTCGTGCGATCACATCGCCAATATCACTTCATTTTAATCAAATCGAGCCTCAAACTCATGATTTTCATACTTTTGATTTTTCAAAACTTCTTAACTTGGAACTCAAGGTCCAAAACATCTCAAACGACATCCAAATGTCACCAAACTTTACGGAAATCACATATATAATATTTAAGACTTGTACCGGGCGTCGGAACCAAAATACGAGCCCGATACCAAGGTCTATTAATTTATTTCCTTTAATAATTGCATCAAAAACAATTTCACATAAAAATTCATAACTTGGGCTCTAGGCCTCAGAATTCGACTCCGGACACATGTCCAAGTCCCATATTTTCCTACGGACCTCTCGGGACCATTCAATCTCGGGTCCGGATCCGTTTACCAAAAATGTTGACCGAAGTCAACCATATCAATATTAATATCATTTTTATCCAAATTTCTCATAGAATTCATATTTTCTATCACAAAATCTTTCCGGCTACATGCTCGGATCGTGCACGTAAATCGAGGCAACATAGAATGAGGTTTTCAAGACCTCAGAAGCTCTTAATTTATTAATAAAATAAGTGATGACCCTTTGGGTCGTCACAGTTTCAGAATGTGTTGGTGCTTTTGGTCGAGGTCCTGGGGGCCTCTAGGTAATTTTGGATGGCTAGCAGGAAGTTTTAAACTTGGAGGAAATTGCAGAAAATGCAGTAGCAGGTGCAGGCCTAATTTGACCTTCGCGTTCGCGAGCCTGGGGTCGCGTTCATGTAGTAGGACTTTGGTGGGACAAGTTTTTTCTATTCGTGTTCATGTTAGGGTGTTCACGTTCGCAGAGGGTGAGCTCTTCGTGCTTCATGTTCACGGGGAGCGGTTCACGTTCGCATAGGAGAATTTGAGGATTCGTATGTTTAATTCTTCACGTTCGCGGCATAGAACTCACGTTCGCGTAGTTGAGGCAGTATCAGATTCGTTTTTGTGGGTGGGGTATCGCGTTCGTGAAGGGTAATTTTGGTCAAGGAAATATTTGTGCATCGCGGACGCGGGGGTTTGACCGCGTTCATGTAGGAGGGATTCCAAAAGCCGAGCAGAAGGTTTAAAAACATTTCATCTACGAGCCTAAGTCATTTTCCATCATTGTTGAGCAATTTGAGAGCTCTATGGGAGAAATTGAAGAGGGATTCGAAAAGGATTGATTGGAGGTAAGTTCTATGAACTAAAAACGTGATTATATTGTGAAATTAACCTAGAAATTCATGAAAAATTAACCAAAAATGGCTAGGGCTTGAGATTTTGGATTTAATTTGGGATTTGAGGGGTCATTTGGACTTCGATCTTGGTGTTCTTTATATGCATAGCCTCATGGCGAGATAAGGAACCCATTGATATGAAAATTTCTAAGTTTCGATAAGTGGGACCGGGGCTAGGGTTTTGCTAATTTCGGGATTTATGCCCATTATTGATTATTTTTGCTTGAGCTTTGTTCCCTTAGCATATTGTGGCGTATTCTCTCTGTTTTTGGATAGATTCGACGTGTGTGGAGGACAATTCAAGAGGTAAAGGCATCGCAAACTATATGTTTAGCCGGTTCAATGTGAGTAATGATTGTAAATGATGTTTTGAGGGTTTGCAACCCCGAATTGCACATCGTAGTGATATATTGAGGTGACTTGCATACCGGATAGCGAGCGTGAGGTAGAGCACTATTGAGGATTGTAACTTGTTCTGTCATGATTGATGAATTTACCGTGTATTTCACTGAAACTTACTTGTTATCATCATTATTTGGGGTGATTGCCATATTTGGGCTTCGTGCCAACTATTTGAACCATTCGGGTATTATTATCATTGTTTCCTCACTATTTTTTATTTTTTTACTGGAACTCAGTCAGGTATTTTCCATTGTTTTCAAAACTCAATCAAGTTATTTTTCTTTAAAACTTGAAATGATATTCCAATACTATTTTTGGGTTGAGCTGCATGTTTTACTATTGCCCGATAGGCTTATGTGAGTTTTGACTAAGTAAGGTCGAGGGCATGTGTTGTGAGGATACTTTTGGGTCGGGCTGCACGCCACGACAGTGTTATGCTAATACTGGTATGAGACTGAGGGCCTAGATTTGATGCCCCGAGATCGGTTGATATTGCGTTGGGCCGTAAGGGGGCCCTCCTAGAGTCTGCACACCCCTAGTGAGCACCGTCGATAATAAATGGATCGGGTTGTACGCCACAACGGTACTGGTACTATTTTATGTGTTTACTTTATTTTATTTGTTTGCCATTATCTATCATCTATGTTATTTTATGTGACATCTACCTGATTGCAAGTTATCATCTGATAATTGAGTGTTGTACCCGAGGGGCTGATTTATGTGCTTATATGCATTATTGTATAGTATTCATTTGCGTAACAGTTGGAAAAGCCATTTTTTCAAAGGAGGTTTAAACTGAGCTAAGATGTTTTTCTAAAGATTTTACAGTTTCACTGCTTTTCTCAAAGGAGTTTACACTACTCTATACAACATGATGGTATGTCTTACGTGATTTCTTACTGCTTAGTTGTTATTTACCTTTATTACTCACTAAGTTGAAGTACTCACTTTACCCTTGCACCTCGTATGCAGATACATATATTTATCCACCCGGTAGTGGGTTTTGATTAATTGGAGGTAGAGTTTTAGGAGTTTTACGGGGTGACTGCCATCATTCGCAGCACTGCTTCTCTCCCTTTTGTTCATTATTTCGATTTCATGTATTTTTAGACCTTGTAGTTGAATTTATACTCTAACAGATTATCGTAACTTGTGACACCCCGGTTTGGGCCGTGTTTGGGTTTTATTCCGTATTTATTAAAGCAATCTTTTGATAGACTGTGGTTATTTAATTATGCTAAAACTGCTTAGTAATGTTAACTATTTCTAAAAAGATGAATTGTGTTGGTTGGCTGGCCTTGTCTTCACGAGAGGATCCATCACGACCGGTTCGGGGTTTGCTTCGTGACAAGTTAGAATCAGAGCCTAGGTTACTAGGTCTCACGAGCCATGAGCAGGTTTAGTAGAGTCTCACGGATCGGTACGAAGACGTCTGTATTTATTCTCGAGAGGCTGTAGAACCTTTAGGAAAACTTCACATTCTTGGAAATTCTTATCATGCGTCCTTGATTCAGCTTAAAAAGTAACTCTTTTAAATCCTTCCACAAGTTTGTATGCGCGCATTAGCATTCAGTATCAAATGCGCCATAATGGCTTGTGATTCCCCGATCAAGGGGCGAGATGTGATCTCTGTGAGCTCATGTTGGGCCAGTCTGAAAGATTTGAGGCCGGATCTTTGCCTATGGCTTGAGCACTGAGATGTCGATTGTGTGACCAAGTGTTTTGAACTTATATATTCGGTATTGTCCCTATTAATGGGAATGACGACTAGATAGATATATGATGAGTATGTTACTACTGCTAGATGTATCTATGTGACTTGGTAGTGACGAGAAAGTCTGTTGGATGATAGATGAACTATTAAGTGTTTGATTTCTATTGTGATTTGATATGTAGTCCGAGTTATGGGCATGTGAAGAATCTTTTCGTGTCTCCTAGTTGGGAGTGAAGTGCATTTCATATTGCGGTATGAATTCAGACCCAGGAAGACTAAATGACTATGTAATGTGTATGACGGTGGAAGGTATGCAAAAATGTTAAATTGAGGCAAAGCATGTGGTGTGATCCTTATGTGTATGTTTGAATATTTCATGTGTAAGTGAAAAATATGTGTTGAAATTTGGAATTTCAGGTCGCTTATGAGAGTTTGTTTGACTGTTACGGGGATGAATGTGAGATTTACAATACTAGATGATTTGTGTTTTCACAAGCTTACAAATGATTTGAGTATAATCTCATTATGGTAATGCGACATCAATAGAGCAACAATGTTATGAGTTATAGAGTGTATCTTGATTTATTGCTTCGAGCCAAGTGAGGGAATCTGTTGTGAGCTGTTGCTTGCACGGTTAGGTCCTATGGTGGTTCCAGTTTGAGGTGTGCGAGTGAATTATCTATTGATCGAGTAAAGGAAAATTTTGGCAAAGGTTATATTATGCTTTATAGGGTATGAGAATCACAGAATGTCTAGAGTTATTGTTGGTAAAGAATGCTCGGTGCATAGAGCAGGAAATTGCTTGGTTGTATTAGGATGAGGATTTCATTCTGCAGTATCGGAGTGCCAATAAGGCACGAGTGGTTCTGCTTGTTGGGTCAGGTAAATTGCAGCTTGAATAAGAGGGAATGACTTGAGAGAATAGTTCTAATGTGTTCAAGAGTCTGTATACAACAATTGAGTGCTCTAGAGTTGCATATGTGGTTAGAAGCTGTTGTTTTTATTGGAAGAGGTCAAGACTTGTAGTATTTCGATATGGATTATGAGATCCTGTATATCTGTATCAAGAAAGTAAAGGTAATGGATTCAGATTTGCAGGAAGTTCTTCAGATTAAAGTATTCGGGAATGTGATGTTTTTGGGAATATTTGAGAGAGTATTCAGTGGATTGTGAGTCCTAGACAATGTGGTCTTATGCTTGAGTCTCGTGTGGTGATCCTGGGTCAAGGAATTGTGGTGCTTCAGCAAGAGGGAATATCAAGTTGGAAATGAATTAGAAAGAAATTTATATAGATGGAATAGCTTGATAGTAGAACGAATTGGTATGGTAAGGATATAATTAATTCCTTGTGGGTGTTCGAGGTGATGAGTTCTTACATGTATTTTTCAGTAATGCTCTTGGGTTTTGATGACTTGCCTAGCCTGGTTTAGTTAGAAGGATTCAGTCCTGGCATGTCTGATTTGTGCAAGGGGAACTCAGATAGTTCTTGATGGGTTTTACTGTGGTTGGGAGATGTATATTTTCTATGGGCATGTGGAGCATGGGATGTATAGTCATTTTCTTCTAGGTGGGACCAATGGAAAGTTCTTGACTAGTTGAGTACATAGATGTTTGTGGCTTGGAAGGGAGATGATTCTCATGTTACCCTAGGTGGGTATGGTATATGCAATGTGTTGTGGAGGACTGAGATTTGCGTGTAAGGTTATGGTTCAATTCTGAATGGAAAGTCATAAAATTCTTAGGCAGCACAGACAATTTTAGGTGATTCAATGAATGAGCTTCGAATAATTAGGGTGAATGATATTCATATGATTAAGGGAATGGTATTGCTAATCATAGTGATTGATGAGGGTATATGTTTCAAAAAAGGCAATGTGATTAAGTTGATAATTCTTTGGTAGTATTGCGACGCTTTCTTGTTAGATTGACTGTTTATATTCGAGGTTGCTTGATGGCACACGGGGATTTTAAAATATCCATCATGGAATGATTGGGTATCTGAGGTGTGATATGTATTCGGACAGCGGAATTTGTGATCAGATATGGTGATTTGTGTACTACATGGAGTTGGAGATCGAAAGTTCTCATTTTCAGGCTATGTTGTAGTTGTAGATCTTATGCATAAGCATTGTTTAATGACTATTGGGATTTGGAGGCCCGAGTGGATCTTTCGATACTTGGTGTGTTAGATATTGGATATGATATTGGGGTTTAGACCAGTTGTCTCCGCCATTGTGTTGTTCTGGGATATTGCGCTAAGGCGGGGCTATTGGCTATACCGGAAAATACCACAGATTGAGTGGCGATGTTCAATGGATTATGTCCTATTGGAGAGATTTTTACAATTCAAAGACCCAGCGGATGGCTGGGAAGGATTTTTCTTTCTTATTTGTGCTTTTGTGATGAGTGTTAGTGCTAAGACTCCACATATTGATTTAGTGCCGATGGTGAGGGACTTTTCAGGAGTGTTTCTTGTGGCCAGGCATGTCACCGGGCAAGGTTATTAATTTCGGTATTGATTTGGTGCCTTGCACCATATCGTATGGTACCGAGAGATTTATGGGAGTGGAAAGAGCAGCTTTAGGTGTCCTTGAAAAGGGGTTCGTTGGCAAGCCAATGTGGGTGAGTGTTCTATCTTGAGTCAGCTTGGTTAGCTCTGAATGGCATTGTTGAGGGAGGTATTAATTCGACCATTATTGAGCTTATTAGTGATCTGGTGATATCAATGAGTTACCTTTTTGTATTGCGAGGTGTTGTGATTTATTGGTTATGGGTACATATGGTGCGGTTCTAGTAAGGTTCATAGTAGAAGTCGAGCGAGAAGAGTAATTGGGCGTTGCTCCGTGAATGGCGTATCGGCTATATCCTATCGGGTTGTGTAGCGTATGCTATTTGTTTTCACCGTGGTTGTAGTGACTTGCTTTAGTTCTAGACATCAAATTGTGCATGCCTGTCAATTTTGAGCATAGTGACTTGAGGTGTTTCATATGGTGCAGTGTTTGGTTAGGATCGCGCATTATAACGAGGCTACTTAAAGATATGTCCTTTCAGGGTAGATTTATGTGTTCTACTTCTATGATGTGAAACAGGTTCTCAGCTTTGTGTTGTGATGGTACAGGAGCTTGAGGTACAACTCCTTCATTTGAGTCATTTTCATGATTTGAGTATGTTCAGACCATTGCTTATTGGTGCGCGTATTATGCAAGTTGTGTCTTAGACCTATATTGATGTGTCATGTCACTAGAGTGGTCTGTTCAATTAGAGGAGATCGTTGGGATCATCAATGAATACGAACGGGTTTTATTTTAGTTTGTTGGAAGGATAATATCGAGGTTCGGCTTGGAAATTGCTATGTAATTTTCCAAGAGAGAAGTAGCTTCATGAATGGTTGATGTGAGGAATAGTGATGGCTTACTGCGTGTTTTAGTTATTAGTTGTAGTATATATAAAGGTGTTGTAATGAAACTTTAGCTGATAAGAGGTTTTCTACCGGTATTCAATCATTGTGTGTATCTGTTGTGAATGGAAGTTATCGCTATAGGTATTTAAGTTATGTGATATATTAGGTATTGCACCTTTTGGTACATGTATGGGTTGTTACAGCTGGTTCGGGCTTATCTTGAATATAAATGTGAGGTTATGATCTTGTGTATGATTTTAGAAAAGGAAATGTAGTTCTAAGGTTTATGGGTTAGATTGGCCTATGAAATTTCAGTTACAATGTGCTATTGGACCTATATGAGATAGGGTGACATTGGATCACCCCCGGGTATATGCATGATAAGGTTATTCAGTGATTGGTTAGCTTTTAAAACACCTCCAGGTACGTTTGAGCATGAACATATGTTTAAGTAGGGGAGGATGTAACGACCCGATCAGTCGTTTTGAGCTTTTGCACTTTGATTGCAAGTTCTCGGGCATGACTTGCCCCGTATAATGTATTATGACTGATGTAGATAGATGGTTTTGGTTTTCAGGAAAATTTGGAATGAATTTGAAATAACAGTCTCAGTTGAAAGCTTTGAATTTGAAAGGTTTGACCAAGAATTTACTTATTTGTGTATGAGCTCGGATCGGATTTTTATGATTTGGTTAGCTTCGTTAGGTGATTTATGACTTAGGAATGTAATAAGAATTGGTTCTACAGGTCCGGTGTAGAATTAGGCTCGAATTGACTGTCACGACCCAAACCCCGATCGTGATGGCGCCCAACACCTTGTTAGGCAATCCAGACCATTCAACAATTACCCCAATAGTATTGGTGATTCAAGGGTTTAAACATAGTTATTTAATTACCAAACCTGAGTACAATAGGCTACAAATACAGAGAAAGTGTACTGAAATCCAATAGAATACAAGAACATAACCCATAATAGGATCCGATGTCACGACCACGAGTCTCTAATATAGAGTGTCATCCAAACAATACTATATAGGAAGTAGAATAATAAAAAGATAAGAGTAGGAGGGAAGAATCGAGGATGCAAACTCCAGGCAGCTACCTCGATGCTCCCAAAGAAATGCTAATATGCTAAATAGGTCCTCCCTCAGAGTGTGATGCACATGAATCTGCACACAAGGTGCAGGGAGTAAAGTGAGTACTCCGACTCAGTGAGTAATAGCAATAAATAATAACTGAAAGTAAGAATTCTCGTAAAAAAACAACACAGTTCTATAACCAACAGTAAAGGCAGTAAACAATAGCTAAGCAGGGAAAATAGGTGAATATCTCCCAAAGTCCGACAATTTACCTAAACTACTGCGGCGTGCAACCCGATTCCTATAGAATACTGCTGCGGCATGCAGCCTGATCCAATAATAGTATATACTGCTGCACCGTGCAGCCCGATCCGATAATAATAGTCGATTGCGCTCACTAGGGGTGTGCAGACTCCGGAGGGGCTCCTACAGCCCAAGCGCTATAATACTACGACGTGCAGTCCGATCCGTATATATATATATATATATATATATATATATATATATATATATATATCAAATACCCTCGCTATGGGGTCCTTGACCCCTTTCAACAATATAGACTTGGCCACTCGGGCCCATTAAGCTAAGACAGGGTTTCCAACCCTAGGTATTCCCCGTTTAGAGTGCCAACTAGCACAACATGCCGCCTAAGGGTTCAACAGATCGGCATAAGGCCTCAAAAATTCAACTAGCCCAAAATATACTGATATTAATTCAGTCTGAGTCACAGTACATTATAGTCATCAATCGGGATAGATCGAGTCCGAATTTCTAACGGTAACAACACCACGCTCACCATACAGCGCATATCCCTTCTCAACATAGTACCACGTAGTGCAAATAAAACATCATTTATAACTCTCAAGCCGGCCGAAATTCTAGCTCGCCTTGTGCTTCCCTCGCAAATCAACCTCCTCGTGCGTAGAATCTGGTCAAAACCACAAGGAGGATATCACAATAGGGTATGGGAACATGACCCAATCGAAAAGACTCTAATATTAACAAAAATTATGAAGTTGGCAAAAACCGAGCCCGGGGCCCACTTCACGAAAAATTACAAAACTCACATCACCAGATTCCTTGTCTCACCGCGAGTCTATACATATCAAATTCATCAAAATCGAAGTTCAAATGCCCCTTCAAATTCTTAATTTACATTCCAAAAATCAAGCCCAAGTTCTTCCAAATTTTACTCCAATTTCCATGAATTAAAGGTTGATTCTTCAATAAAATAGCGTTTCTAGGTCACGAGATTTACCTCCAATCGATTCCCGTCAAAACCCTCTTCAATTTTTACCAAAAAGCTCTTGAGGTGGTTCAAAAATGGAGGAAATGATATATGGGTTACGGATGAAATGTCCTTAATAAACCCTTCTGTCTCTAGCTTTTCTTCTATGCAAATGCAAGACAACTCTCGCGTTCGCGATGCATAAATTTTTCCTCTAACAAAAATGCCCTTCGCAAACGCGTCTGATCTCCTGCGAACGCGAAGGCCTAGCCCATGAACCCACGCGAATGCGACCTTCTGAACGCGAACGCGTTGAACACCCAGGCTGGCCCTCTACTTTCTTCTACGCGAATGCGTACCCAGCACCGCGAACGCGAAGCACCAATGCCTTAACCTACGCGAACGTGTGGATCCAACACGAACGCGATGAACATTTTCCTGACCTCCAAGCTTAACTCTACGCGTTCACGACACATACTACGCGAATGCGAAGAATAAATTCTCTACAACTCCACAACTGGAAAACCAGCAATCATACAAGTCCAAAAATGATCCGTTTGATCACCCAAAATCACCTTGAGGCCCTCGGGACCTCAACCAAAAACACCAACATACCCAAAATATCATACGAACTTGTTCTAATCATCAAAACACGCCAAACAACACCAAAATCATCAATTCACCACGGATTCAAGCCTAAGTTTTCTTTAAAACTTCCGAAACACACATTCGATCGAAACGACTCCAAAAGACCAAAAATTTTACTTGCATATCCAAAATCACCTAACGGAGCTGTTGTAACTCTCATAATTCCATTCCGACCGCTGAATCAAAATCTCACCTACCAACCGGAATTTGCCAAAATACTAACTTTGTCAATTTAAGCCTAATTCTACACCGGACCTCCAATTTTGATTCCAATCGCACTACTAAGCCACAATCTCCCCCCCAAAGCTAACCAAATCACCGAAATTCACATCCGCGCCCTCTAACTAAATAGTCAACTTTCGATTGACTTTTCCAAAACAAGCTCCCATGTAAGAGACTAAGTGCCTCATTTCCAACTAAAACCAATCCAATTCTACTCGATCAACTCAATACTAATATTGAAACATAGAGTAACATAATATGGGAAAAACGGGGCGATAACTCACGTGACGACGGGCCAGGTCATCACATTGATGAAGTTAGTATTTTGGTAAATTCCGGTTGATAGGTGAGATTTTGATCCAAGGGTCGGAATGGAATTCTGAGAGTTTCTACAGCTTCTTTATGTCATTTGGGATGTGTGTGCAAAATTTTAGGACATTCAGATGTGGCTTGGTTGGGTTATTGATCAAATGCGTGTTTTGGAAGTTTTAGAAGAACTTAGGCTTGAATTCGTTGTGATTCCGTGGTTCTGGGTTGTTTGAGGTATTTTGGTGATTGGAACAAGTTTGAATAATGTTTTAGGATGCGTTGGTATTTTTGGTTGAGGTCCCCGGGGCCTCGGGGTGATTTCAGATGACTATCGAGATGTTTTGTACTTGGACGAAATTGCAGAAATTCACTAGCAGGTGGAGGCCTAATTTGACCTTCGCGTTCGCGAGCCTGGGGATGCCTTTGCATAGCAGGACTTTGGCAGGCCAGGATTTTTCTCTTAGCATTCGCGTTAGGGTGTTCGAATTCGCAGAGGGCGAGCTCTTCATGGTTCGCGTTCACAGGGAGCGGTTTATGTTCGCATAGGAGAATTTGAGGATCCATATATTTTGTTCTTCGTGTTCGCGGCATAGAGCTCGCATTTGTGTGGTTGAGGCAATATCAACTTTGTATTTTCGGGTGGGGTACCACGTTTGCGAAGGGAAATTTTGGTCAAGGAAATATTTTTGCATCGCGAATGCGGGGGTTTGACTGCGTTCGCGTAGAAGGGATTCCAGAAGATGGGTAGAAGGTTTAAAAATATTTCATCCGCGAGCCTAAGTCATTTTTCCACCATTTTTAAGCAGTTTTGAGAGATCTTTGGGATAAATTGAAGAGGGATTCGAAGAGTATTGTTTGGAGGTAAGTTCTATGAACTAAAAACGTGATTATATTGTGAAATTAACCTAGAAATTCATGGAAATTTAACCAAAAATGGAAGAACTAGGGCTTGAGATTTTGGAATTTTAATTTGGTATTTGAGGGGTCATTTGGACTCCGATCTTGGTATTTTTATATGCATAGACTCATGGCGAGATAAGGAACCCGTTGATATGAAACTTTCAGAGTTTCGAGAAGTGGGCTTAGGGCTCGGATTTTGCTAATTTTGGGATTTGTGCCTGTTGTTGATTGTTTTTGCTTAGGCTTTGTTCCCTTAGCATATTGTAATGTATTCACTCTATTTTTGGATAGATTCGATGTGCGTGGCGGTCGATTCAAGAGGCAAAGGCGTCGCGAGCTAGATGTTTAGCCGGTTCGAGGTGAGTAATGATTGTAAATGATGTTCTGAGGGTCTGAAATCCCGGATTGCATATCGTAGTGCTATATTGAGGTGACTTGCACGCCGGATAGTGAGCGTGGGGTAGAGCACCGTTGGGGATTGTGACTTGGTCCATCCGGATTGATAATGTACCATGTATTTGAATGAAACTTACTTGTTCTCATCATTATTTGGGTTGATTGCCATATTTGGGTTTCGTTCCAACTATTTGAACCCTTCGGGGATTATTGTCACTATTTTTTATTTTTATACTTGAACTCAGTCAGGTATTTTCCACTATTTTCAAAACTCAGTCATGTTTATTTTGCTTTAACACTTGAAATGATATTTCCAATACTATTTTTGGGCTGAGGAGTGTCACACTTCTTTTTTTACACACCTAACCCGAGGGATAGTGTATAAGGGAGTTTTTCCATTTAAGTGATATTATTCGAAATGAGATTATTTAAAGATCATAGTAGCCAGTTGGGATAGGTTTGACTTTTGGTATCCCAAGTTACCGATTTATCTTGAATCCAAAATCAAAGAAATTTTGACTTTCCGAATGGAGTTTGCGAACCAGAAATTATGAGTAAGGAATTTTGTTGACTTGGGGGAAGGTGTTAGGCACCCCCGTATCCCGTGGTCCTAGCAAGGTCGCTTAAACTATTACAAATAGCTTAATATATGATTTTAATACATGTCATCCTATAGTGAAATTTTAAAATTATTTATCGCTTTTAATTAATTTTAAGGAAAGTGAACGTCGTTTAAAACAAGTTTTTGGATTACGTCATATAAAATGCACCCAAATCTGCGACACATTTTATTCAACATTTTGGGACTTGAATTTGGGTCACGTGAAAAGCACACCCAGGTTTAAGAAGGTAAATTTATTAAAGAGCACGCCTAAAGTGACTAACGCATTATTAACTTTGCGGGAAATCATGAAAATTTTCTAAATGTCTTACCCGGTTTCTAAATATTTTTATAGAAGAAATTAATTAGGGCCACACAATTTATAAATTTTATTTGGCGCGGTGCACCTCGTTTTATTTTAAAGGCCATCCGAAAAGGGACTATTATTCTCTATTACAGATTATCTCTAAAGGCCTAATTAATATTAGTTAACTACTATTAAAGGCATTCAAAGAATTCGGGCCTCAAATTCAAGTCCGAACTTCAACAAGAGGAAAACCTCTTAATCCAAATTTGCTACTTAACTAGGAATGCCCAAAATTATATTGCAAAATTAAAACAAACGATTTCAAATAGGAATTCAGGAATCTAGTATTTTGGGGCTTTCAAAACCAACCCATGGAAATGACATGTCACTCCAGCTTTATTCATACAAATCATTTAAATCTTGGGCCACAATCATAAGTCCAATTATGGGAATCAAATCCAGGCCTTGATCAGTCCATCAATCCAACAAGACTGATCAAATCGCAAAAGTAGGACACTGATAATATTTGGGCCCCTAATTAATTAAGGCCACATCAGACCTTGTCCAAATGGCCTCAAGTTTCTTTCAAGCAAATTGTTGAGTTCTGGACCAAAACAAAAGCTCAATTAAATGTTAATCCCAAATTAAACCTTGTAATACTGATCCTAAATCGAGATCAAATTTAACAGTTTATCAACTCTGCTTTGTTTAGTTCAACGCTCAAGCCTGTATGCTGATCTTGTTTAAACTAATGGGTTACTACAATATACTCTAAAATTTAATCACAAAACTAAAATGATCAACATCAAATTCAGGAATCCCGCTATACTGAAATGTTATTTTCTTATTTCAAAACCAAAATGCTAGAATTAACGCTAAATCGTAAAGTCATTGGCATATTTATTGGATTTAACATTCATGCTGAAAATTTAAACTTAGACCTGGCATTCGAATTAATAGACCTATCTGTTTCACATGAGTCACGAGCACACATGCTCATTTTTAAAACCTGTTTCTAATCTATACTCTAATCTAGCTTAAATCTCAAATTAACATAGTAGAAAAACATGTAATTGACTATACTATAGCTACTATTCTACTCATACAATTCTAAAAAAAAGTCCATGTAGTCCAATTCATACAAGTAATGTAATGTTCAAATAACTACAAATACAACATGTGTTTAAACTAAAGTATACTGCTATGAAATTCATAGAGAAGGCATATTGTATTTCATGATCTCTTCTCATATTGATCAACTTTGACTCAAATTTTTACATATCATGTGAAGCTGAAATAATACCTGGAGTTGAAGCAAAATAAGAAGAAGAAGAAGTCATCAGCAGCAGGCAATACTTAGCAGTTAAAACCAACAACAACACAACAATGATTTAGCCCAGAAATAAGCAAAGAGTGCCCAACTTTTAAGCAATTTGATTCAGCAACAAATTAAAACCAATCCAACAACCAGAAATTCGAATCAAAACAGGTCTAAACACTTGAATCCCAAATGAAACTTCAGCTCATTTACCACTTCAACTATGCAGGGACTGTTTTTGGGAATGAAAATCTCATGAAGGCTTCAATGAAAATAGTAGTGATTTTAGGATTTTTAGTAGTTTTGGATCTAAATTTTGTTTTCAGATTTTTCTAAGCCCTAAAATTTAAATGTTTTTGAATTTTTTAGAGTTTTGGATCTCATTAGACTTCTAAGAACTTTTTTTTGAATTTTCAGATCTAAACCTTCTAAACTTCTCTGATTTTTCCTCTCAAAACCTTTAAGATTTTTTATAACCCCCCCTCCACTTCAAAACTGGGCTTGCAAGGCAAGAGGTATGCCTTTTTATAGGTAAAACTAGGGCAGCATTCAGATTTTTGTTTTACACCCTAAGTCCCTCTTTTATTTTTAGATGTTAGCTATTTAGTCCTTTAGTTATTGGCTTGTTGCCCAAGTTACTACTCTTAAGTTCCTGAATTTCAAATTAGAACCCCCTTCTAGAAGGTTCTAGGGGTTCTATCTAGTTACTACACTATTTTCTTAATTGAACTACCTATATTACTGTCATGACCCTAGTTCACCGACCGTGAACATGTCGTGATGGCACTTAGTCCCCGCAATCAGGTAAGTCAAATATTGCAGAAAAATATAGTTTTTGTGAAAAATTAATTAAAACTGAACATATGAAAAAAATAACAAGTGAGTATAAGGCCACCCGGCTTGTACAACTCTAAGGATATGCGGAAGTCTTCAACTCAATCCCAAAAACCGGAAACTCACGGGAAACACAAGCTAATAGAATTACAATAAGTACTCTAATATCCAAAATAACTACATCAAAAGTATGATAGGATAACAACTCTACAACTAGAATAAGGAAGAAGACTCTTCGGTCTGCGGACGCTACAAATATACCTTGAAGTCTCCGTATGTCTCATCGCCTTAAGGATAGTGCGCCTGATTAGAGGTACCTGGATAATTTGCACATAAAACAAATGGGTAGGAGGGGCACGAGTACACCATAGTGGTACTCAGTAAGTGCCAAACCTAACCTCAGTTGGGTAGTGACGAGGAAGGTCAGGGCCCTACTGAGACAAAATATAATAGTAATAATAATTAACAGTATAATAGTTTAACAGAAAAAATAAATACGACAACGAAATACGGCAAGTCAATAAGGCTATAACAACTACAAAGACAGAGTAAAACAGTTCAATGTCAATGATACCAATAAGGATCTCCCGGAATACCGGCCTGTAGCCCTTTCCTCAATTATTTAGTGGATCTCCCAGGATACCATCCCGTAGTCCAACTCATGTACCATTACCAAAGGATCTTCCGGGATACCATCCCGTAATCCAACTATCAATGTGCAAAGGGGATCTATCGGGAATCGAACCCACAGTCCCAAAGTAAATATGTAGGAGGATCTATCGGGAATCTAACTCGCAGTCCCAAAGTCAATATACAGGGGGATCTATCAAAAATCGAACCCGCAGTCCCAAAGTAAATATGCAGGGGGATCTATCGGGAATCGAACCCGCAGTCCCAAAGTAAATACACAAGCACAACTAGAAAACAAACCAAGGAATGGGGTACGAAAGGCAGAGTAACAGATAAAAATAGGCTAGCATACTTCGCATAGTACAATCAAAACAACTTAAGCAAGTAGGCAGTTACGTCAGCTAAACATTCTTTACTAATCTAGCACAAGTATAATTTCAAGTAGGATAAGTCAAGTAAGAAAGAAAAGCTAAATATCAACAACTTAAGTGAAAATTGGATTTTTTCATCAATCGACTCAAGTGCGCGCTTGTCACCTCACGTACAAGGCACTCAAATATCAAGTAACAATCCTAAGAGGAAAGGTCCCCCACACAAGATTAGACAAGCCACTCACCTCAAACCGACTCAATATCATTAGAAATCGCGTCTTTGCCACGAGTATCTGACTCCAAATGGCCCAAATCTATTCAATTCAATTAGACATCTTAAATAATATTGCAAACAGCTGATTCCACTATTAAATTCAAATCTAGGGCGCAAAAATAGTTAAAATAACTAAAATGCCCCTCCAGCCATCGTCTCAGAATCAAATAATTTTTATATTTTTGGAACCCTCGCGCTCTCACGAGTCTAACCATATAAATATCTCCCAAATCGGAGGTCAAATGCCCACTCAAAATTATATAATTAAGTCTAAGAAGTTTCACCCATTTTTTCCAATTTTAGATCTTAAATTTGAATTCTAATAGTTGATTCAACTAGGTAATGATGAAATATAACTAGAAAGGATCAAAGCAGCATTACCCAATGATCTTCTCTTCAAAACTCACACAAAATCGCCTTCTCCCGAGCTCTTAATTGATTTTCCAACTTTTGAAGTTAAGCCTCGGATAAACCCTTATAAGAACAGTCGTTTCCGCTTTTGTGGTTCCACTAAAGTGACCAGAGTACGCTTATGTGGACCATTAACTGCATTTGCAGTTCCGCTTATGCGAAAAGAAGACCGCTTCTACGATTTTCCTGAGGTGGTGCTCAAATCCGCTTATGCAATGAAGAAGCCGATTCTGCAGCACCGCTTCTGCGATTCCCAAGCCGCATAAGCGGAAATACCAGAAGATGAGAAGTTCAGCTGCTGCGCACTTTTGGAATTCTACCCGTCGACCATCCGAAATCATCCCGGGGCCCCCCGGACGCCAACCAAAAACACCAATTCTATCTAACGCCTTATTTGAACTTGTACCAATCCTTAAAACATCTAAAGCAACACCAGAAACCCGATTAAATCAAAGATACAAGTCTAAGAACTTCAAGTTCATCCAAATATGCTTTCGATCCGAAACCTAACCAACACTCGTCCGATTGACCTAAAATTTTGCACGCACATCCCAAATGACACGATGGTGCTATAGCAACTTCGAAATCCCGTTCTAACCCTCAGATCGAAAATTTACTATTGGACCCGAAACCTCCAAATTCTAACTTTCAAAATTTCTAGCCTAAATGAGCTACGAACATCCAAAATACATTCCGAATACGCTCCCAACCCCGAAATTACCTAACCGAGCTAAAGAAACCATTGGATTTCCATTTCGAGGCTGTCTTCACACTATTCTGAATACGGGCCCTTTCTCAACTCTTATGCTCTCATTTAGGGACTAAGTGTCCCAATACACTCTGAATCCTAACACCGAATATTCCGGCAAACCAGAATAGCAAAAATGAACTTAGGGGAAGTAGTTAATAGAGGTTCGGGGCGTAAATTTCAAAATCGAACGGCCGGGTCGTTACAATTACCCCTACATTAGTCCTAAAATTACTAAACTATGTTGAATAAACCCCATCACTCCTAGACTTGGTCAAAAATTGACCATGGTTAAACAAACCAATGTTGGAACATTCAGCTATACCCAAATAATTCTAATTATAATAGAAAACCTAATAATTGAACTAATCAACCAAAATTAGAATTTAACCCTATTTGAAGACAATTCTAAGGCTAAGATTAAAAATAGTGAACTACCAGCAAACAAATAAAAATTAAAACTAAAGTAAAATGGATATCATATACTAAACAACAACAATCATGGATCAACAATCAAAATCAAACACGAAATTAAAAGAATAGAATCATGCTTTCAGTCATCAAGTTAATAGAAAATTCAGACTTAAACAAAAAAATTAAAAAAATGACAAGATCAACAGAACGAAAATCAAACCAAAAATATATATATATAAAAAAATAGAATCAATAGAACAAAAAATCAATTAAACCATAAGGATCCTAAATCAGTTAACATGAAGAACAATTGATCAGAGAGGGAATATCACATTCAAAATTATTATGCAAAGAAATAAACAAACAAGGGCTTAAACGAAATAAAAAAAATCAAATAATAAAGAAACACTTACTGATTTTGGCCTTCTAATCGATTGAACTTGAATCGAGTCCCCAAATAATGTTATATGCTTGTTATTGCCAAGAACAAGCACATAATCTTATTTTGGAACTCAAATCGACACTAGTAGTCCTTGGAAAATTCATTTCAGTTTTATCCCAATCCTAGATCTAAAATTTGAAGAGTTCCAACTGGATTTGAGGGGTTTTGATTTGGGGTTTGGGAAGAGGAGGTCCAAAAGGCTATGGGGTATAATTTTGGCGAGGTTTAAGGGCGGCAACGCCGTGTACGACGGAGGCGGCGGTCTCACCTCCTTTTTGGCACACCTATCCCGAAAGATAATGTATAAGGAAGTTTTTCTATTTTATGTGACATTATACGAAATGAGATTATCTATTTATTTAGAGTCGCCACTTGGGATAGGTTTGGCTTTTGGTGTCCCAAGTCACCGATTTATCTTGAATCCCAAATCAAGGAGAATTTCGACTTCCCGAATGGAGTCTGCAAACCAGAAATTCTGAATAAGGAATTCTGTTGACCCGAGGGAAGGTGTTAGGCACCACCAGATCCCGTAGTTCTAGCACGGTCGCTTAAACTATTATTATTGGCAACAAATCTGATTTTTATACATGTTATCCTATAGTGCCATTTTCAAAATATTTACTGTTTTTAATTAGTTTTAAGGAAATTGAACGTCATTAAAAATATGTTATTGGATCACGTCACATGAAATGCACCCGGATCCTCGACATATTTTATTCAAAATTTTAGAATTTGGATTTGGGTCTCATGAAATGCACACCCAAATTTAGGAAGGTAAAATTATTAAAGGACACACCTAAAGTGACTAACGTGTTGTTAACTTTGCGGGAGGCCATGAAAATTCGCTAAATGGCACGTCCCGAGTTCTAAATATTTTAGTGAAGTAATTAAAGAGGGCCACACAATTTGTGATTTTATTTTGCATGGCGACCTCGAATTATTTTAAAGGCCATCCTAAAGAGACTATTGTTCTCTATTAGAGCATGTTTGGAAAGCCACCTAGGAATTGGATTTGGGTGTAATTGGGTGTAATTACATAGTTTGGCATGTTTGTTTGGCCAAGTAATTACTTGGTCAACATGTAATTGGGTGTAATTGGAGGGGTGTAATTACACTTTCTAATTCTCAAGGGGGAGGTGAGAATTGATGGTAATTACACTGTGTAATTACAAAGTTATTTTTCATTTTCATTCCTTTTTATTTTATTTAAATTTATTTTCTTTATAACTTTTTATTTCCATTATTTTAATTTTTTATTTTTAATTTTACTTTTTAATTTCTTTTAAAATTATAAATATATTTTTCTTTGTACATTATTTTTCTTCCTTTATTTCTTGTTATTTCATGTAATCGCTTATATTTTATTTATATTTATTTTATTATTCTATTTTTTAAAATTTTACCTCCTAATATTATAAATAATGAGTCATTTACGAACTTATCATATAACGAGTGATGTAATTAAAGTGAAATTTTATTGTTGAATGTGGTTATAAACTAACTATGTTTCATAATCTAAAATTATAGTGGAACTTACTATTATTATGTTGGAATTTGACATATGCTAAATATTTTTTTTTTAAATTTTAAAATTGTGTTACATTCATGGTTATAATTTACTTCTTTTAGTAGTATTGGCTCACTCGCATGTTGTTCATGTTTTAGTTAAAATTGATAGATTGGTTTTGTTAAATATTTGAATAATGTTATGACATTATATTTATAAATATTAATTTATTTTATCAAATATGAATTTCATAATGCTTACAAAATAACGTATATTTTAAATTTTTGTACGTATCTAAACTAAATATTATTAATTTAAAATATATAGATAAATTTTTATAATATTAGTTTATATATGATTACTTATTAATGTATATTCATGAAAAATATACATCTTAAATATCAAATATAATATTATTTATACTTATAAAATTTATAAGCATATATTTAGTATATTAACTTTTAAGTTTTTATAATTACTTAATTTAAAATTTAATCTAACTGTGTAATTACACTTGTATAACCAAACAGTAAACTTGTAATTACACTGTGACAAACAAACAGGTCGTCGTAATTACACAACTGAGTAATTACTAGACTGTGTAATTACTACCCTAGTAATTATACTAATTCCAATTACATGGTGCTTTCCAAACAAACTCTTAAAGATTGTCTCTAAAAACCTAATTAATTAGCACTATAAAATTCGAGCTTCAAGTTCAAGTCCGAACTTAAACAAGAGGAAAACCCCTCAATTCAAATTCGCCACTTAACTTGGAAGGCCCAAAATATTATAAGAGTAATCCAATAACTTCAAATAGGAATTAAACTTTTAGTATATTGGGTTTTGAAAGACTATCCCAAAAGTGAAGAATTCTAACAGCATTTATGAAATGTGTTACCCAACGTTGGGTCATAGCAGAAGCCTAATTCATAGTTGTTCCTGATATTCCATAATTCAGCAAATACAATGATTCACCGGACTAATAATACTTGGGCTTACAACATATAGTTAAGCCCAAAGCTTCATTTAAAATGACAAACTACCATGTTGGGCCCATGAACGAGCCCATGCCTGAGAAAAATGCTCTTATTGGATCCCAGAAGTTCTGATTTTTAAGCCAATTGGGTCTAATGATTTTTAAACAAATGAAATACAAAAATTTATTCAAATCGAAGGCAAATCATCCTTAACTTAAATTTTGACATACATTATTCAACGCAGGGGCATATTTATGACTAACATACTTGATCTAGAATTCTGAGAGCAATTTAAAGCAACTCACAAATCCTTAAGCTAACGTGAAATACCATGCATATACTGATATTAAACTTAACTCTTTGAATTTCATTTTTTGGTGGATACATGATGAACAAACTAAAATAGTCACTTCCTTTAAAGCCACGTGAGATGATTCAATGCCCACATGATAAATCTATATGTTATCTCTGAATTCAAACCATGATAACACATTCTAACACTTATTAGCAGGACTAAAATTAACACTACTTAAGTCTCAAACTTAAGTCTCAAACGTGACATGATAACAAAACTAATATTACTTAAATCTAACTTTAAACATCAGGATATTCATATAATTCCAAAAATAAGAGTCCAGTAGTCCAAATTATATAACTACAGCAATGAACTAATCAAATTTAAATTAAACTAAACTATAGACAAATGCAGAAAAAATAAAAGAAGAACAGGAGCGGCAAGCAAGGAACCAAGTGGAATGAGCCAGGATCGAAAGTTGATATATATAGGTCTTCGGTCATCTTTCTCTTAATTTTCCAATAGAACACGAACAGATAACACCATAAACATATCCTTAATCTCTCTTCTAGGTTTCCAAATAAGATTAACATCCGGGATACGAAATCAAGAAGCGATAACATTAGAACGATCCCTACAACGTAACTATTGCTATATCGCCTCTCTTTTTATTTGTAGTTTGAGTTTTGGAAGTTATTTTAGAGCTAAGAAAATGTCGAATTTCTGTATTTAAGCTTTTAAATATCAAGAAAGATTGATAAATTTGTTTCATTATAGTTAGAACTCACGGGATGGTGATCGGAAGCCGTGAGTTCGATTTATTTTACTTTTAGTAGACTGTTTTGTAGTCCACTCGTATTCTCCTATTGTACTGATGATTTATGAAATTTGGAAGGATGAAGAGCGTGGAGAAACTCCACATATGGTAGGGTAGTAGGTTCGTCGCTTGTTGTTTCAATTTCAAGCTAATTGATTAATTGTTCATTGGGTATGTTATGGTATATTTAGGGTTTTTTGTTGTATTGAATGTCCTGGATTGTAGTTGGGTTATTATTAAGTTGCAGATTGTATTATCTTTGTATCTCACCTATACTAGGATTGAGGGAATAGTAAAATCACGGGAAATGCTGCCTGTTTTATTTTAAAGTCGAGTTATCATTTGATATACGTGATATACTAACACCATCTAAGTTGTACATGTATATCCTTGTTATAGGGTTGGCGCGCTAGTTGTCATAAGCTTGTTGTTGAGTTGCATTGACGGCTTGAGGTATGTTAAGGCTATCCCTTCTTTCATTTTGGCATGATCTATATGATTCAACGAAAGGAACAAGCACACAACTTTCACAAATGATTCTATTCTTAGAAGTACTAGGGTTGATATCATATCTTCTGTTCATGAGTCTCAATATATTCCGAGAAATCTTATTGACTTACTCATTATTTATTACATTTATTTATACATGTATATTTACCCACGACCAGATAACATTATATACGCGTATAGTATATGTATATTGGGTACACCGAATTGCTATGGCGTTATATACACACCATCACTTGATCAGTTGTTATGACCACATAGGATGAGATGATATCATGAGATGCCCTTAGATGCTTGATGATGTCATGTACGTGTATACCTATGCATGATGTGATATTTTTACGCATATACATGATATTATAAATGTTTCATGATTCATAAAGCTATTCAAACTTACAAGTTGAGTTCTTTACTCCATATTCTTTCATGTCTTTTATATACTGCTTTCATGCTATATATATACTCGACACTTTATTCGTACTGATATCCTTTTTACCTAGGGACGCTGCATTTCATGCCCGCAGGTCCCGATAGATAGATTAACAGTCCTCCTAGTAGGCTATCAACTCAGCGAAAGGTGTTGGTACACTCCACTTGCTCCGGAGTTGCCTATCTGGTCAGTATGATTTGAACATGTATTGATTGGTATGGCGGGGCCTTATCCTGCCTTTACAAAGTTTATGTATTCTTAGAGGCTTGTAGAGAGATGTCAGATATATGAATACTTGTATGGACTTGTCAGCCTATATTTTGAGTTTACAAATGATCATGTCGGCCTTATAGGCCCGTATGTCATATATATAAGTTTCTATATCATGTTGGGTCCTCCTATGTCTAGTATTCCTTATATTTTATTCTGGTTATATCATAAACGCCCTTTTAACCCATTTACCCATGATAATACGATAAGAAAGACATGTTATGTTGGTACTCAATTGAGTAAGGTACCGAGTGCTTGTCGTGACCCTCCGGTTTGGGTCGTGACACCATTGTTCTCTCTTGGATCAAGAACAATGTGGCCTCAGAACTTTTAGGTGGAGTTGTATATGCATCTGATGCACACCTCGTGTGGGAGAATTCGCGTGAAAAGTTTAACAAGATAAATCGTGTTATGGTTTCTCAATTGCGACTTTGTCATAATGAACTAGTTCTATTTATGTGTATTTATTGAAATTAAATGAACTATGGAATGAATATGATGTTTTAGTTCCATTTACTAATAGTTGTGAGAAACCGAAGGATCGCATGGAGCATTTGCATCAATAGAGAGTCATATAGTTTTTATCTGGTCTGGATGATTCGTATAATCATGCGACAACATAAGTTCTCATGAAAACCACTTCACCTAGCCTAAACCAAGCCTATGCCATGACTATTCTAGATGAAAGCCAACAAATAGTTGGTGTGAACATAGTAACTAACCGGACAGAACCACTAGCTATGCAAGCAGGAAGAGTTAGAGGAAGAAAACTTCTTTGGTGTGAATATTGCCATTTGAAAGGACACACCAAAAAAAATTGTTACAAACTTATTAGCTACCCTGCTAATTTTGTCTTAAAGAGAAGATATGGTGAAGAAATGAAAATCAAAGAGGTTGGCAGCATAATTATGGTACTAGAAATCCAAATTGATGGAATGGTATTAGTCATGGCAAACCTAGTGGTAATAGTACTGGTAAAGTATGTGGTTGGAGAAGAGAACCCATGACAGTGAGATGTGTCTTCATCATCTATGCAAGGGAATGAAGATAATTCTTATAGAGCTGCTGAAAGTACCAGATATCACTACTTCACTAATGATCAATATAATCATATATGAAGTTTGTTGAACAGAGATGACAGAGAGCATCAATGCTAATATGGTGGGCATGGGTTCAATTAACTGTTTGATGACCATATTCACACAAAAAATCAAAAGGAAAGGAGGGAGGTCAGAGACTCAAGTTCTACCCATCACATTACTTTGATTTAGAATTGTTATCAAATACTAAATGCATAGAGAAGACTAACAAAGATAGAGTACACATCCCTGCTGGAGAAAAGTCTGACATTACTCATATTAGTAGTGCAACCTTATTAGATAGGAGGACAATTAGAGATTTACTTTATGTTCCACTATGTTGCTCGGACTCTCTGAAAATATGGCCGGATACGTGTCGGGTCCTCCAAAAGTAAAGCATTTTCGAAGGATCCAACACGGGTGCGGCTACATTTTGGAGAGTCCGCGCAACATAGATGTTCCAGTTTCAAGTTTAACCTATTGTCAGTAGCAAAGTTAACTAGGGAGCTAAATTGTAATGCGATTTTCTTTCCTGATTTTTGTGTCTTTCAGTATCTTTGAAATGGCAAGGTACAGGGGATTGGTCGAAAAAGAGGAGGATTGTATGTACTCACTTGACTGGGTAGTAGAATAAAGGCACTCAATGTTGTGAGTATGATGAACAAAGGATCATATAGTTTATGGCACAACAGGCTGGGCCATCCTTCCTTGTCAGTAATGAATCATATAGTAGGATTACATAATAAAGAAAATAATATGTCATAGGATAGTTGTTTGGTATGTCCCTTATAAAAAAAAACTTATAAAATTCCTACCTTTGACAAGAAGCGATATTTCTTAACAATTGCGGATGATCATTTGGGTATACATGGGTATTTTTTCTGAAGTTAAAATCTGAATCAGTAGTGGCAATACAATAATTTTTTACTACGGTTCAAAATCAATTTGGTATTATGATTAAAGTGATGAGATCAAACAATGGGTTTGAGTACTTTAATGCACAATGTTTAGAGTTGTTAACTAGTCTTGGTGTAATTTATCAGAGTAGCTGCCCTTATGCTCCACAATATAATGGCATAGTGGGGAGAAAAAATATACATATACTTGAGACTGCAAGGGCTTTAAATTTTAGGTATCAATCCTAATCAAATACTGGAGAATGTGTGTTAAAATATCAATATATCTTATTGGTAGGCTATCATCCAGTGTTCTAGAGGGCAAGACTCCATATGAACTTTTATACCACAAGAGAGCTAACATTGCATATTTGAGAGTTGTATGATGCCTTAGCTATGTAACAAATTTAGTCAAGGGAGAAAAGTTTGCAGAAAACGCCAGAGCACGAGCAGCACTTCTTACGAGGTGCCCTGAAGCACAAAAGAGTTATATTGTACTTGATCCACTCACAAGATAATTCTCTACAAGCAGAGATGTTGTGTTAAGAGAATCAGAGTTCCCATTTGCTAAGAAGAATTAGAATAACTCTGTTACTAAGGAGTGTGCAGAGTTGGGTTCATTGCGTTTTTCTCCCTTACATACATATCCACTCAATGTCCTGCAGGCTACAAATGCTTCAACCTCAATAGAGGAAGAAGTGGGTATGCAGGATAACAGGCAGGGTGGCTTGTAGGAGAACTCATCAGCTCTACAGGAAATGAACACTAATAGCAGGCAAAATGGTTTACATGAGAGTTCTTCAGCTATGCAGGAGATGAACACTGCAAGAATTCATGAAGATATGCAGAATGATACATTGGAAGTTCCAATAACAAATAACCAATAGGAAGGTGAATGTAACATAAGCTTCCAGCCTGATAGGAAATCTACCAGGTAGGCAAAAGAACCGATATGGATGAAGGATTGTGTAATACTCCCTCTATTTAAAATTAGATAAGGTACTTTCCTTTTTTGTTTTTTTCTAAAATAAATGACATATTATTAAATTTGGAAATAATTCAACTTTAATCTTTTTGTTATACCCATTTTACCTTTAATGAGAAACTTTCATAACCACGTAAATGTCATGACCCCGCAAAGCTTTTACCCTTTAAGATTTTGAGATCAAAAGTTTTAAGAGTCTTTTTTTAAACTCTGTGTCGAGTCAAACTACCTCATCTAAATTGAAACAGAGGGAACAGCTAAGAAGAACACATGATGCAACTATCCTATCTCAAATTATTGGGTTATAATCATAGTAGCTTAAGTTATCAGTGCTACTTAGCTAAGTTCTCTCAGCTGAGAAAGACAATAGGTGGATAGAATTCATGAAGCAATAAGTGAAGGCATTAGAAGGCAACAACACATGGGAGATAGTGGATCTATAGGAACGAAAGAAATTGTTGGTTCAAAATGGGTGTACAAGATTAAGTTGAAAGCAGATGAAGAAGTAGAAGATTTAATGTTAGATTAGTTGCAAAAGGACATAGCCAAAGGGAAGGACCGGAGGAACATGATACGTTCTCACCAGTGGCAAAATGGTCATTGTAGGGTCTCGTATTTTATTAGCTGAATCAAGAGGTTGGGGGTTGTTTCAAATGGACGTTTGTAATGTATTCTTACAAGAAGATTTGTATGAAGAAGTATATATAAAGTTACCTGAAGGGTTCAGAAGAAAGGGAGAGGATAAAGTGTTCAAGCTTTTGAAATCCCTATATGGGCTTAAGCAGGCTTCACGATATTGGAATATCAAGTTAACTGAAGCTCAACTAAAAGAAAGTTTTGTACAAAGCCATCATGATTATTCACTATTCACACTAAGGAGACAAGAAATGATAGTGGAAATTTCTTGTACATATGGATGATCTCCTTATCACAGGTAGCAGTCCAGTCCTGATCAAGAAGGCTAAAGACATACTACATTAGAGTTTCAAGGTGAAAGATCTAGGAGAGCTTAAATACTTCCTAGGAATTGAGGTCCTAAGATCTAAAAGTGGAGTTTTGCTGAATCAAAGAAAACATGTGCTAGAATTAATATCATATATGTGACTGAGTGGAGATAAACCTGCATGTACACCACTGGAAGTGAATTCAAAATTGGCGTTAATAGAATATGACCAAGCAAATGGAATTACAAGAGATGTGCCTCAACAGAACATCAATGCATGTCAGAGAGTAATTCAAAAGCTTTTATATGTTACTATAACAAGACCTAACATCAACTACGCAGTGCGTGTATTAAGTCAGTTCATGCAAGCACCAAAAAAGTCTCACTGGGATGTTACCTTAAATGTTGTGAAGTACTTGAGGAATGCTCCATGACTGGGAGTTTTGATGAATTCTGATTATGTAGAAAAACTCACATGCTGGTGTGACTGTGACTAGACTGCATGCCTTAACACTAGAAGATATGTTAATGGTTATTCATAAATTTTTGAGATTTAATGATCACTTGGAAGTCAAAGAAGCAATAGATTGTTTCAAGGAGCTCGACAGAGGCAGAGTACAGAAGTATGACTGCATGAAATGCTAAAGTAACATGGTTACTTGGTCTATTCAAGGAGCTAGATGTAGACATAACACAACTAGTCATAGTTTTCAATGATAACAAGTCAGCTATTCAACTTGAGAAAATCATGTGCTTCACGAAAGAACAAAGCATATAGAGATTGATTTCTATTTTATGCGAGACAAAATCAAGGAAGGAATAATTAAAGGTAGTGCATGTTAGTACTAAGGAGCAGTGGGTAGACTTATTAACCAAAGCATTAGAGACTACTCAACATGTTCATTTACGTAGCAAACTTGAAGTGTTCAATATTTTGCACCTTCCAGCTTGAGGGGCATATTATGATATGTCATGTGTTGTACATGTGACTTAATTATTTAGTTAGTTAGAGGATGGTTAAATTTGTTAATTGTAAGTTAAGGGTAGTCATTAGCTTATTTCTTCTTCATTACACTCTTGTATATATCGATTGTTACAAAGGGATAGAACGGTAGATTTGCTCCTTTTCAATCACATCTTTCCTCTCTAGAATAGTCTGTTATTTATTTGTATTGCTGTAAGTAAATAAAAAAGTAATCTTTCTGAAAAATAAAATAGAAAATTAGTAGAAACAATTCTGAAAAAATAATATTTGAACTTCAAAATAAATTTGAAACGTTAAAGGAATAAATCGAGCTCATTGAACACACAGTATGTCCTTAAGGAAATTATTCCCCTCAAGTACCCGAGGTTATAGAATATATCCTCCCAAGATAGAACGATTTAACTCACCGCAGTGTTGGTACCAAAAACACCGATGATCAGCGAACCACTCAATGACAACAAAACACACTGGAATTTTAGTGCAGAAGAAGAAGAAGATAATCAGGAAATTTCGTAGTAAATATTCTGGGATTTGAAGGTCTATTTATAGCCAACTTGGTGATGTTTTTGAAGAGGTTTGCAACCTTTCAGAATAGTCATGACTGTTGGAATATGTGTGACCCTCTGAAGAGGTTTACTACCTTTCAGAATAGTCATGGATGTTGGAACATGTGTGACACTATTTCAAAATAGCCATGGCTGTTGAAAATTTTTGCGGAAAATTTAAAACGAATTTAAATTAACCCGTGAAAGAAAAACGGGCTAGACCGGATCGGGTCGCGGGTCATCCCTCTATTTCTTTTCCCAACATTTTCCATTCACACCTCTTTTGTTGTTATTTATTAAATAAAAAACCCAATAATCGCCCACATGAATGAGGAATGGCTATAAACTTAAAGGAATGCACGGACGTGTGTGTTTTCTACAAACAAGAATTTATTGCATATGGATAAGTAGGTTTACCTTTGAAGTTTCCGTAATGAACTTATATCAGATATAGTTGGTCAATCGGTAGGTTTAATATCTTTGAACCGTCGATCTTTGTTGTATACCTAGACAACATAAGTCACACAACCAATCCTTAACCATATATAAGTCTCACGTTTGTGTCCGTTTCAGCCATGATCACCACCTGGTTTCATGAGTGCTTAGAAAATGGGCCTTTTCTTTCATTCTCTTTGAAGCGGCTTACACTTCACACTCACATAGGTGATTCCTAAACATGTAATCCTAAAGACACACTATCTAGTCATATACTGCCAGACTTAGTAAATCATTAAAAAGCTTTAAGCTTTATTAACTCTTCAAAAACGCCTTAATGCTTTACCTCATTTTTTGAACATTGTCTTCATCACGAGAATGGGTTGAGTTAGTTGACAATGTTGAACCGTCATTCATGACTTTGTTTGATCTCTTTGAACCTAGCTCTTGGATCTCAGTCTGCTATGTAGAGTTACCACCAAAATGACTTGTCCTAGGCTTTTAACCCCATTCCCTTTGATGATCTTTCAACTGCCTCTACAGATAGGCCTTTTGTAAGTGTATACGAGATGTTATCTCTTGAATTTATGTAGTCAATTGTGATAATACCACTAGAGCGTACTTGTCTAGCGGTATTGTGTCTCCGTTAGATATGACGAGATTTTCTGTTATACATAACGCTCCCCGCCCTACCTATTGCCTCTTGAGTATCACAATGTATACATATAGGTGCCAAATATTTGAGCCAAAATAGAATATCTTTCAAGAAATTCCAGATCCATTTTGCTTCCTCACCGACATTATCTAAAGCTATGAATTCAGATTCCATTGTAAAACGAGCGATGCACATTTGTTTAGATAATTTCCGAGATACTGCTCCACCCCCAATTGTGAAAACATATCCACTCATGGATTTAACTTCAGATGACCCGGTGATCCAATTTGCATCACTATATCCCTCGATCACGGAAGGATATTTGTTATAATGCAAAGCATAATTTTGGGTATGTTTCAGATATCCCAAAACTCATTTCATTGCCATCCAATGTATTTGATTGGGATTATTTGTAAACCGACTCAGTTTGGTAATAGCACATGATATATCTGGTCGCGTACAATTCATGATATACATCAAACTTCCCAATACTCTTGCATAGTCCAGTTGTGAGTCACTTTCACCTTCATTCTTTTGAAGTGCATAACTCACATCAATTGGAGTCTTGGCAATTTTGAAATCCAAATACTTGAACTTGCCAAAGTACTTTTTCAATGTAGTGAGACTGATAATGCTAGACCTTGTGAAGTTTTGCGAATTCTGATTCCTAAGATCACATCAGCAACTCCTAAGTCTTTCATGTCGAATTTACTAGCCAACATGTATTTTGTAGCATTTATATCTGCCATACTTTTGCTTATTATCAACATGTCATCAACATAAACAAACAATGACTTCATGACCTGGAGTATTTTTAATGTAAACACATTTATCACACTCGTTGATTTTAAATCCATTTGCTAACATTATTTGATCAAATTTTGCATGCCATTGTTTGAGTGCTTATTTAAGTCCATAAAGCGACTTAACAAGTTTGCACACTTTCTTTTCTTTACCAGGAACCACAAACCCTCAGGTTATTCCATGTAAATTTTTTCCTCCAATTCTCCATTTAGGAAAGTTGTTTTAACATCCATTTGATAGATTTCAAGATCATATACGACCGCTAGTGCCACTAACACCCTAATAGATGTTATCCTCATTGCTGGCGAGTAAGTGTCAAAGTAATCAAGGCCTTCATGTTGTCTATAACCTTTGACAATAAGTTTTGCCTTATATTTGTCAATAGTGCCATCAGCTTTAATTTTTCATTTAAAGATCCATTTTGAACCTAAAGGCTTATTTCCTGGAGGAAGATCAACCAATTCACATGTATGATTATCCAAAATTGATTGAATCTCACTATTGACTGTCTCTTTCCAAAATGCTGAATCAGAAGACGTCATAGCTGCTTTAAAAGTTTGGGGTTCATTTTGAAGCAATAATGTCACAAAATCTGGTCCAAAGGACGTAGATGTTCTTTGACGTTTGCTATGCCTTGGATATTCTATACTTGGAGTATTTTCCTTTGGTTCTTCCCGAGTTCACTTAGGTTTTTCACTTAACGACTCACTTTTAGTTTTATACAGATTGATTCTTTTAAAGAATTCAGCATTATCTAATTCCACCACCATATTAACATGAATTTCGGGATTATCATATTTATGAACCAAAAATTGACATGCTTTACTATTTGTAGCATATCTAATGAAAATGCAATCTATTATTTTTCTTCCAATTTTAATCCTTTTAGGTAAAGGAACATGTACCTTTGCTCGACACCCCTACACTTTGAAATATTTCAAGTTGGATTTTCTTCCATATTTCGAATATATTTCTGCAAACGGAGATTCATATTCTCCACCTCCATCACTTATAGCCATTTTGATCTTTTTATTCAATTAATTTTCTACTTTATTCTTGTATTGCTTAATTGCTTCAATTGCTTCATCCTTACTATTAAGCAAATAAACATAATAATATCTAGTGCAATCGTCAATAAAAGTAATAAAATATTTTTTTCCACCTCGAGATGGTGTCAACTTCATATCACAAATATTTGTATGAATTAAGTCTAAAGGATTTGAATTCCTTTCAACAGACTTATAAGGATGTTTTACAAATTTAGATTCAACACACATTTGACATTTCGATTTATTACACTCGAATTTAGGCAATACTTCTAAATTAATTAAATTCTCGCAAGGTTTTATAATTGACATGTCCTAAACGAATATGTCATAAATCATTTGACTCCAATAAATAAGAATAAGTTGAAATTTTATTCATACTGTCAACAACTATTACATTGAGTTTGTAAAGGCCCTCCGTGAGGTAATCTATTTCAACATACATTTCGTTCCTACTTACAATAACTTTATCTGAAACAAATACACATTTGAATCCATTCTTTACAAGTAAAGAAGTAGAAACAAAATTCTTCCTAATAGTAGGAACATGAAGAACGTTGTTGAGCGTTAACACCTTACCGGAAGTCATCTTCAGGAATATCTTCCCATAACCTTCAATCTTGGTTGTTACATTATTTCCCATGGAAATTTCTTCGTCCGAACCAGCAGTAGAGTAAGTCGCAAATGCTTCTTTGACAACACAAACATGTCTAGTGGTTCCAAAGTCAATCCACCACTCATTCAGATTTCCAACTAAATTGCATTCCGAAAGCATTGCACAAAGATTATCAATCTCGTTATTCTTCTCCACTATGTTGGCTTATCCCTTCTTTTTATCCTTTTTTCGGGAGACGACAATCTAGCTTTTGTGACCGACTTTTCCACAATTGTAGCAGTTGCCCTAGAATTTCTTTTTGTTCTGCTCCTTAGTGTTTCTAGAAGACCTATTCCTCTTCTTACCTTTTGGAGCAGTCTCTTCAACGATATTAGCTCCCATGATCGTTGAATTTCCACGAGATTTCTTCTCGACTGTTTTGTTGTCTTCCTCGATCTTTAGGCGTATCACAAGATCTTCCAACTTCATTTCTTTGTGTTTGTGCTTTAGATAGTTCTTAAAATCTTTCCACGAAGGAGGCAATCTTTCAATCATAGAAGCTACATAAAATGCTTCATTCACGACCATACCTTCAGCAATAAGATCGTGAAATATAAGTTGAAGCTCCCGAACTTGGGTTCCCACAGTTTTGCTGTCTATCATTTTATAGTCTAGAAACTTGGTAACCACGAACTTCTTCAAGCATGCATCTTCTGTCTTGTATTTCTTCTCAAGTGCATCCCATAATTCTTTCGAAGTATTCATTGCACTGTACACATTGTACAAGTCATCTTCCAAAGCACTTAAGATATAGCCTTTGCAAAGAAAATTTGCCTGCTTCCACGCCTCAACAACCATAAACTTTTCAATATCCGGCATGTCCACAGCATGCACTGGAGGCTCTTCACCGTTGAATTTCTGCATGCCAAGTGCGGTAAGCCAGAAGAACACCCTTTGCTGTCATCCTTTGAAGTTGGTTCTAGAAAATTTCTCCAGTTTCTCAGCCGGAGGAACAATAGTGCGGCTACGAGGTTATCATCGTTGCACCAACAGTCGCAGAAGGATTTCCATTTTCATTTGCTATTTCTTACTATCAACAACAAAAGAAATTAATTAATGGAAAAATCAAAATAGTAATACTATAATCAATAAATAGTACGTAAAAAACAACTAATATTTTTATATACTATTTTACAGAAAAACGAGAGGTTTTTATGTTCTTCAAATCATTTTCTAATTTCAATAGCCTAATGAAGTTTTTATATCTTCAAACAAGAATAGTAAAATTCGGACAGAATACAGAATATATTAAATGTAATTTCCTTATTGTTATTTATCTGTATTGCTGTAAGTAAATAAAACAGTAATCTTTCTGGAAAATAAATTAGAAAGTTAGTAGAAACAATTCTGAAAAATAATATTCGAACTTCAAAATAATTTTTGAAATGTTGAAGGAACAAATCGAGCCCACTGAATACACAGCGTGTCCTTAAAAAAATTAATTCCCTCAAATACCCGAGGTTGTGGAATATATCCTCCGAGGATAGAATGAATTAAATCACTGGAGTGTTGGTACCAAAAATATCGATGATCAGTGAACCACGCGAAAGCACAGCAAAACACATTGGAATTTTAGTGCAGAAGAAGAAGAAGAAGATAATCAAAAAATTTCATAAGTAAAATATTCTGGGATTTGAAGGTCTATTTATAGCCAACTTGGTGATGTTTCTGAAGAGGTTTGCAACCTTTCAGAATAGTCATGACTGTTGGAACATGTGTGACCCTCTGAAGAGGTTTGCAACCTTTCAGAACAGTCATGGCTGTTGGAACATGTGTGACCCTCTGAAGAGGTTCGCAACCTTTCAAAATAGTCATGGTTGTTGGAACAGGTGTGGCGCTGTTTCAGAACAACCTTGACTGTTGGAAATTTTTGCGGGAAATTTAAAACGAATGTGAATTAATCCGAAAAAGAAAAATCGACTAGACCGGATTGGGTCGCGGGTCATCCCTCCATTTCTTTTCCCAACATTTTTCATTCACACCTAACACAACATAATTCACCCTTGAAGACCTCGAGCACTTCTCATATTTTAGCATACTTAACTAAGAAATAATTACATTTTTGGTAGTACTTAATTTATGGATAACATGTGGTTGTTTTTCCTTTTTGTCTTAGTATAGTAGTAATAACAACACTACCAAGTGCTTTGGCCCGGTTTAGAAAACTTCGTGTTTTCCTTACGCATTCGTTATTTGCGATGTAATATCGGACTAATTTAAATTCGAGTCAAAAAGCAAAAGGAAAATAAAGTGTTTCATTCATTTTTAATGGTAAGACCGGAGAGATTCCAAGGTACATTCCTCGGTGTCCAAAGAATGCATCACCATAAAAACTACTCCTCGCTGTGCCTGCTGGCACGTACAAGCCAAGACCGGTGGTTACAAGAAGTTTTATTTTATGTCTCGTATAATTGAAATTAATTGTACGAGACTTCTTTTTGTCTCACAAAATTATGGATCCCAATTACTTTTGGGTATATAGAATTCTGGGTCCACAAAATTGTGAAATAAAAAGTTGCCTCATACAATTAATGTAAGTTGTATGAGATACAAAATAAAATTTTTTAGTGGTTACACTTTTGCCACGTCAGCCACGAGGTTTCCAGCATAAAAATTAATAAACGAGTGATGTGATTTTTATAAGTCACTTTGAAGATTTTTGTTTCATTTTTGAAGATTTATGTTTGATACCAAGCTTATAAAAGAATATTCTAGGCGTGATAGCATAACACATAGTACCAAATGCCACTGTCCTACATGTGTTATTGTACATATGATCTGCGCGCTTCATGAACATGTGGCATGGGACCTTTCTTTCACGCCAACTATGGAAGAAAGTTAACCCTATTCAGTACTACTTTTTTGTTTGTCTATACTAATTTCAAACGGGCCCGTAAATACAACTCAGGGAGTTGGCGCAGCTAAAGCAGTACCCTAGAAATAAGACGACACCTATAGCCAGGGGCAAATTTTTTGTATACGAATTCATAATTTCTCCGTCAAACAAGATATTTTGCGTACCAATTTTTTTAAATTTATCTAATTTTATTTATTGACATCCATGATCTAAAAAACTGAATGATGTACTTGATTGAATATTGAATTATTTACCTTTAGAGGAATAGACATTAATTTCCATTATACTTTTTCTACTTCGATGCACCCACGTTGAAGAAATTCTAAATCCATCTCCGCCTATAATATAAAAATATTTATGATCATATCTAGGTTAAATCCAAAAACAAAAAAAAAGTGGTTAAGATTAGATATTTACAATCGAGATAAAATTCAGTAAAAACTAATCTGCACTAAGTTACAACTCAAATTCACTCCATCTTCATGCTCATATGATTTCGAAAAGTGTAGCTAACTGATATTTTAAAAAGAAATTAAACTGAAGTTCTTTAAATTAAGAAACTGCATAGAAAGCATTGAATCAAACATTGATTACACACAACAATTAAAAGCTACAACGACATGAGTGCATTGCTGGCACATTAGTTAGGTAAGCAATTTAGAATATCACTACTTTAGTATTAAATTGGTCAACATTGAGATTGAATAATAGTTTATGTAACTTGTGATCTATATGCCACGGGTTTGAGCAGTCACTATAAGAAATTGTCCCTATTGCAATAGTTATTTAACAACGGTTATGGTACCGCTACAATAGACTAGCTACTGCCACGGTTATAATCGTCCTCATAGCCTAACGAACCTATTCGTACCGTTATAAAAGAAAACCGTTGCAATAGTCATATAGCCGTTACCATAGATTACTCTATAGGGACGATACGTTAAACTGTCGGAATAGATTTATCTACCGGGACAGTTTCTTGGGAGAAAATGCTATGGGAACGGTTGCGGTCCCCCCCCCCCCCAATTTTCCTTCTCTAATTTACTAAACCCGTGCTACATCTTTCAGTTCAACTTTTTTTTTTAATTAATATTTTTAATTTTGATTGCTAATAATTGGTCTTTGTTCAGAATACTCTCACTTAGAGAATATCGAAAGCAACACAAGCCCTAATATTTTCCCACCCCAATTCCTCCGTCAAATCCAATCTCCAGCGAGCCTCCTCCTCTGGCCACACCTTCATTGAGCGCGCCTCTAGGTCTGTTTACTCTAGTAGAGAAATTTATTTTCTTTCCTTTGTGTGTAGGCTTTAGATGAGGAATCTCAAGAGTATTTTCATATTTCTTCAAGTTTGTTGCTTTGGTTCTGCTTCTGAATTATTTTGCTAAAGCCAAAATAACATCTCTCGACACTATAGTGTTTTCCCTAAGTTTGGGAATTTGGTCATATTAATAATCAAGAGATAAGTAACTAAATGTTGATGGCTGATGGTTCAAAATTTTTGATAGGAAATGGAGTTTCGATCTACTGGAATGGGCTTTGATTATGATTTATGAGGGTTGAGCTTAATTTCTATAGCTTGTTTGTTTGCTGAATAACTATAATTGGTGTTTCTTTTTATGATTGCTTGTAAATTGGAAAACGTCAAGCTAAGATTAGTTAGAGGGAATGTGGTAAATAGAATTGAAAATTGAAGCTCGTCAAGAAATCCTTTTGAAAATTATGCTTATTTTAGTTCTTTACCTTTCTTATGTGGAATTTAAGGTCATTTTTGCATACACTGATCTAGCATGTATTCGCTCTCCATTTCTTCCATCTTTCTGAGGATGGCGGCCAGCGTGTCATCATGGGTCTGTGTTTCGGCTAATTGGTTATTTGTTCGCGTCTCTTATTGTTCGTCCGCAAAAGTGGCGATACTCATCATTGGTATTGTTTTGATGTTACCTTGTGGTGATTTTTCGACCAAACCACTCAGGGTGCTTGTTAACCACTCTTCTACCAATTTCCTGACTGCCGAGGGTACTTCTTTTGCAGCGGATGTGGAAGCTTCCTTGCCATGCAAAGTCGCTAGATTTCCGGAGGGAGAATGTGAGGTTTCTATTTCTGGTGCGGTGCCGGGGGTTGTATTGGTGACGGCGTCGTCGCCGACCTCATTAAGAGAACTCAGGGGATTGACTGTGACCCCATTATGGTTTTGGATCTGGTGTTGTTTTCGGCCATTTCTGAATTTTTGTGTGATATAGATGAGATGGTTGGTTGATCTTTGGGTGGATACTATTGGTTTGATTCTCGAAATCCCCGCAGACGCCGCCACATTGTTTGACTCAAAAGTTATCGGTTACTTTATGAGTTATTGACAATCGAGAATATAAAAGGGGGTAAATCATAATAAAATATAATAAACCCCAAAGTAGAATCAGTGTAGTTTCAATACGGATATATTTGCAAGAATGGAGAAATTATAAAGATAATCGATGATCACAATAGAGAGAATAGTAGAGAGAGAATGATCGAAGTTGTATTATTAGAAAATAACACATGATCCTTTACAACAAGGAAACCCCCCTCCCCCTCCCCCCCCCCTTTATATAGAGGTGAGGTTTTCCTTATTAAAATTACAATCCGTCGAGGGGTCGCTGGCGCCCTTGAAGAGGGAACGTCTAAATATATACCTCGACGCTCGTACCCTTACGCCTATGCTACGCTCTCGCTGTAAAAAACGTGAGGAAAGGTTGTTCTATTAAATGGGCATGGGGAAAACCGCTCGGTCCCTAATGGTTAAACCCTATTTGGCCCATACAAGAATTATATTAGTGTCTTCGGGGTTTTGACCATCTACTTATAGAAACTGTATCTTCTTTATTTTTCAAAATGAAAAATGAGACGTTACTTTCGTAGTCCATTCAATCTATCTCATGAATATGTACTGTACTTGACTCGTGAAAATGTGAAATCACCCTATATCTATTGATAGTTAAGTTCCAGCATTATATTCCACGAGGTGCAGTAATCTACCTATATAGTCATGCATGCAATCACGGCCAACATTTGTACACATAAATCATTTAAGTTATTATTAGTTTAAGGCTTTAAGCATTATATACACCATCAGTTAAAAGATTTATTTTAAGTATCAAGTCAGCCAAAAAGAATATCTACTTGCACGTCTCTTTAAAAATTAAAATACTAGAGTTTTGTAATTTTAAAATTATAAATTAGAACTTGCTAGCTACAAGATGTAAAGGTGACCTCATTGTTAACTTAAACACTTAAGTTATACACTTTGGAAAAAAATGTTTACTTTATCAGTGTAATATAATTTATTAATTAAAGCAGGTTAATAATTATTATTATCAAATTATAGCAATTACTAGTGTTTGTTAAATAGGTTCATTTATAGTTTGAAAATATAAACTTTTTAAAGGCAACATGCACGAAACTTAAAAAATGTACATAACTGGGCATTCCACATTAAAAATATGCTACACAAAACCAAAAGACAGTCATGATCTATGCTACTTACAAACTGATAAAAAACAGTGCCATTTCGCATCAAATCAGAAGCAGCTAAGACAAAAGCCAAGCGACAAGGGCACTATGGTTTTGGTTGGAACCCATTTCCACCGTTATTTCATTCGTGCAATTTTGAAGTAACTCACTCTCAATATTTTCCCATAGCGGCCAACTGTGATTAATGTCTTGCCTTGTTTCTTCCCATGACCATACTTCTCTTCTGTCATCAGCTATCTCTTGCCAATCCCATTCAACTGTACCATCTTCCATAAATAATTTCGTTTCGTTGCTATTCTCTTGTACATCTTTCAGACTAATAAATGATACAGCTTCACTCTCTGGACTACTCTCCAGTTGTGTATCTTCACTTGATACCATTTTATTATCGTGATCTTTGTCAATATGTTCATTGATTCTGTCCGTGGCCCCGCAGTTATTTTCTGCCTCGTTGGTTACTTTTTCTCCTTGCCCGTTGTCTAAACAAGTCAAAATGAATTCATTTGGATCCATATCTTGATCGTCCATGACCATTGGCATAATTTCGTCAAGCCATTCCATTCCATTATCTGTTAAAGACAAAACATAATTTAACATGATACGAGACAACAGCTCTTAGATATTTTTACGTGTTTGACTCATGAGAAAAGCTTAAGTTCACGTGTTACGAAATAAGTAGTTAAAAAGTATATTCCCTCCGTCTCAAAATAAGTGATTTTTTTGCTTTTTTTATATTATCATAAGTAACTTTTTTAGATTTTAAAAATCAATTAATTATTTATTTCCTACATTATCGTGTCAGAATATGTGTTTGGAATGTTTATGTAAGATAATAAATGTTAATATAATCAATTATATTACTAATTAATGCTAAAAAATAAATTTATTAATATGTGTGAAAACATAAAAAAAAACCTTTTTGTACAAAAGGAGTAATATTTTATCAAATAGTTTAAGTACTAACCTGAACTAAGGTTGCTCTGGACCACTCTAGACCCTGACCAAGGATTTGGCGCAGCTACGTTTGCTACCTCTTCTTGCATGGAATCCATGGCAATTCCGTCTAACCATGAGCTAATAGAGCTAGATAAGGCCTCTTTTTCCATGTTTGGAGTTGAGGGCATAGGAACTATTGAACTTAAAGGTTCACTACTTTCTGTAGGCTTCTTAGGCTCTGACGAACTTGAAGCAGACTTTTTTAAAGTTCTGTTTTTCTTTATTGTGAGTCGGCTCTTTGTGCCAACTCTACATTTGATAGGGTTCAAAGTTCCTTTATTAGCCAAATCAACTACAGCTTGAGGCAACTTTTCGTCGCTTGGAATCCTTAAGCTTTCAACTTTTCTGCTTAGATGAGAGTTCCAATAGTTTTTAATCTCATTGTCTGTTCTACCTGGTAAGTATGCCGCAATTAGAGACCATCTGCAAATATAGTAATAATAGAATTAGCTGACACTAGAAAATATTAGAAAGATAGTATGTTCATCATCATATTTAATGTCTCAACTAACAAACGTAGCTTTTTCTCCTTTTTCTTTTACTATCTTTCTTCTTTATAGTAACCATTTTTCTAAATGAAATTGTCACTGCTAATTTTAGACACACCGACTTAGACCAAAGCTTCTATAGAACTAATAATAGAAAAGGTTGAAGAAAGGGTCGAAAGCATGTGTCATACGTCATGTGAAAACACAAGGATTATTGAACTGGCGGGGACCAATTTATTTAACTTATTCATCAACACACCAGGCAGGGACGGATCCACATGGAGTCAAGAGGGTTTTTATGAATCCGCTTCGTCGAAAAATAGCACGGTGTATATTAAGTATATTTTTCTATCTTCAGAAAAATAAAAGTAGAAATATAATTTTGAACCTGCTTACTGGTAGAAAGGGTTGAAAGGGTTGAAATTTTCCATATGGTCTTGAGTTTGAAACCAGCTAGTTGCATATGCTAATTTTACTTCTTTTGCATTTTGAACGCTCTTAATAAAAATTCTAGGTTCTCCACTTGACAATGTAATATACAAAAAAATGCAATATAAGTGTCCGGAACTCTCAAGCCCTTCTTTTTTTCCTTTTTTCGAGCAAAAGAGTATAAAATGGAGCAACATAAAATGAAAGAAAAAAAGTACTAATGATCTCCCTCTCTGTTTTATGGACAAATTGTAGAAAGAAAAAAAAAAGAAAAATTATTGAAACTCTCGTTTTAAACTTGCCGTATTATCGGAAAATATAAAATTAAATTATTTTCAAACGAATGAATGAAGCTCTTATTCTTTTTTTGTATAGACTAAAATTAAAATAAAGTCATATATAAAATGAAATAGAGGTAGCCTTGATTTTTTCATATACCAGTGTGTAGTTGCTATCATTGAGTCGTTTACGT